>CABFOQ010024025.1:20818-38681 GCA_900660455.1 Gephyroberyx darwinii
TATTGTGGCAGTTTATGTTCAGGGGTTCCAGTGTCACATGGCCCAGTTATTTCTTACATAGCGTGTGTGTGTGTGTGTGAGTGTGTGTGTGTGTGAGAGAGAGAGAGAGAGAGAGAGAGAGAGAGAGAGAGAGAGAGAGAGAGAGAGAGAGACAGAAATACAGGACTCTAGGGCCTCCCCTCTCACATTTCATGCATTAGTGGTGTCATGGTCCAAAAATAACCAGCTGAGGAGGGAGTAACACACCAGTCATGTCTCCATTCATTGAAATTATAATCCAACCTAGCTGCTTGTTGTTTGCTCCCAAATTTCCAGTATCTAAATTTATACTGACTGCTTGATGTCACTCCTTTTTGATAAACTCAGATTTGTCTCACTGGGCATTCATTGTTCTACATCAACACCAAACTAACCTGCAAAGTAACTCAGTTGGGTCCCACAATCTGCTGGTCCTCCGTTCCACCATGGCTATTACCAAACCCTGAAGTACATCTCTCAGTATTATATATGTCATATATATATATATTATGTAGTAGCTGATATGGGCACTAGACTGGGTAGAAGATGTGAGGCAGGACTGTTTTCAGATTTCTCCACCTGCACTACTCAAATTGGTATGGCCTGCACCTGAAGGCGTGAGGTCTGGAGTGGGAGTGTAAGAACAATGTGTGATACTCAAAACAAACTGTGAGAGGCAGCAGTGCGCTTAACAGTCGTCTAGCCTGTCAGAAAGCATAAGAAGAAGAAGAAGAAACTCAAGTAAGCTCCAGTAGAGGGCGCTATTGCCTAATGATATAATGCAGCGTTTGACAAAGCGGTTCAGTTACAGGAAGTAAGAAGTCCTGTGTGCCCTGCATTCATAAGAAATACTGCAGTTGCATTCAGAGAATCCAAGAGCCCAAGTACTTCTTTTGTGTGACCCAGCATGCATGCAGATTACCAATGCAGAGGAATACCCTGCAGGTAATTGGTGGACTTGACACACTGGCAAAGCCTCTTGACTAGATGAGACAGATGACAAGCACATTTATTTTTTTACAAGAAGGTACTGTATTTTTTGGGGTCTTTTCCAAACCAACAGAAACAGCAACATGAATTGCATTGGCATTGCACCTCAACGCTGCTGGAAAACCCTCTTGGACCAGCTTGGATTCTGACCTGGTCAAGCTGGTTGTAAACTGGCCAGAGCTGGTTAGAGCTGGTCGAAAACATACCTCGAGCTGGCCAAGCTGGTCACCACCTCGAGTTGGTAGCTGTTTATTTTCCAGCAGGGAACAACAGAGACTCAGGGAGTTCTTGTGTATAATTTGCTGTATAATGTCTTTAGTTTGACTCCCAGGTCTATTCTGTAGGTTTGACCTGACATAGGCACTGTATTGCAGCTTGCAAAGTATATACACACGGGCTTCCTCTCTGAAAGTGACTGATCGCTGCCATCTTCTTTAAAACTGCATGTCTCAGGAGTGTTGAGGAGCAAACTGTTTACAGCTGCACCCAGTGATAGCTTTTTGAGAGCAAGCAAATGACTGTAGCAGAACTGATTGTGGTGTGATTTCTCTCCTCTCCTCACCATCTCAGAGGTCGCAGCTCGGGAGACTGGAGAGTCATTACAGTAAAATGCCTGCAATAAGCAGATGGTCAGGGTAAGGTGATGATGTGCTTGCTAGAGTGCTGCACCATTTTCTTTATGGTCAGCCAATCTACATTACTGCCGTAGCTGGTAGTCACTGAGACACTTGTGATGTGAACCTCTTAAGCTCATATGTTTTTTGTCAGGGAAGGTTGAACACACACACACACACCCACACACACACACACTCCTTTTTCTTGCTTACCATTCATACACTTGCTATCACTTGCACTTACTACTGAACAGCTCCACTTAAATGCAATTAAATGGTAATCACCTCACTCAAGGGCACATTAACAGTAAATCTTGAAGGACAGGGGAGCTTTACACAGTCACGTTCCCTGCACAGATTTCCACAGATATTTGAACCAGTAACCTTCCAATTACAAACCCAGTGTCTTCACGGTTTGGCCTCGCGCTGCAGAATCATAGCGGACAGAACTGCTCATGACACCAGAGCAAGTCACCAGGCATGTATTGAAAAAACAAAGACTTATTATATTGGCACTCCTCTCTCCGTGAACGTTAGAAAAACATGAACATCTTTAGTATCTGTATTTCATGTCGTTTTTCTTGTAGATGTGGTGGATGCGGGTAATTTTGGTCCTGATACCCAGCTTTGCTCCTGGGTCCAGGATCTGTCACAGTGTTGCAGTTTAAGAATGGCTCTTATTAGATGTTTATATCATAATATATTGGACACTTGTCACTGTCATTGCAATTGCGATTGTTGTGCAAGGCCCGATGATGGATTTCCATTATATTTCCATTTCCCTCGCTGTGGTATGACATGAGGACACTTGGAGGAGAATGGACTGAGTTTAAGATGTAAGGCTCAAGGTGCTAGGCTGTGTTAGTGAGCGCTGCGGTGGTGGACCTATCCATATCTCTCCATGCGGAAAGAGGAGTGCCAGTATAATCACCAGACAGCAGTCAGCACTGCGAGAGGAGCTGGAGGGCAGCGATCTTCTCCCTCCCCTTTACCCTCTCACACTGAGGGCTAGATACTCTGTCACTGCCAGATAAAACAATTGGACTGACACATGGAGGCATGCACATACACAAATAGCTGCACATGCTGGTTTATACACACATACAAACAGGTCAGCTACACACACACACACATTGTCGGATAGATACACACAGTAACACACGCTTTGGCAGACATAAATACACATACACACACACACACACAAGCGAATAAACACAGACTGGGCATGCAGCCATGTGGGCACAAAACTTCTGACTTCTTTTTGTCCTTGAGAATTTTGGTTTGGTGTGATAAGAATATGCCTCTCGCTGCCTTTGTCTGAGCCTCATTTCCCGAGGCGTGATTTAGATGTGACAGTATTGTAGAAAATCATGTCAAATTCCAATGCAAACTGTCTCCATAACCATGTCCGATAAGGTATGCATCTCCTTGTTTATCCCTTTGGGTTCATCTGTTCTCTAATGTTGAGTAGATAATAAAGGAGACCAGCTGATGTCTCATTTAGACCTCTGTTCCCCCCTGATAACAGCAGAAAACAGTAAACTACACAGCATTGATTTAAAGGCTGCCCGCTGTGTTATTGCCTCCAAATGCCACACGATGATGCCATCAAGGTCATAGCAGCTACCAGCTAGAGGTCATACTCTATTGGGTCTGCCTGCCTCAGCCATAGATTTTCTTACCCAGAAATTATAGGTTGTATATCAGAATCATATATCTTCAACTCCATAAAGTGCCCTTTTTATCCGTCTAAATGTAGCTCGGTGAGAGCAACATTTGGAATTTGACCACAAGCAGCAATTTGTCAAGCTCTGCTGGCTGGGATGCTCAATTCACTTTCTTCTTCTCCACGATAGCAGAATTACAGTTGAGTGTTCGCTGACCTAATGCAATAGAGGCTCCATATGGACAGAGTAATATGATTTTCTAGGCTTTTATTCTGTGAGTCTGCGGCTGGATAGAGAGGGGCCCCCGAAGAGATGGCATCTGAATTGGGGAAGGCTGCCTAAGAAAGATAGCCATCGAGCGATAGAGGGGAGGACATAATGTATGGAATAGGGAGAGGCTTGGGTGTGGAGTGTGGGGAAGGAGGGGAGGGACATGCAAGGCCAAGTGATTCTAACAAGGCTCACATTGCGTCATTGACCTGCTGCAATTGACTACAGCCCTTTATGTTGGTGTATTGACTGATTTCTTCTCTGCAGGTCACCTTAGGTTAGAGGTCTTTAATGACCTGCTAGCCTATCCAATTTGTATTGGGAACACAGAGGTGGCGACCTTGAGATTTGTATCCGTGGCAACGAATATCAAGTTGAATTTTACCATCAGTGTTTCTTCCTGGTCTCTTGTTAGCGAAGGACAGGGGAACTGCCAGTGATAACAGTGAGGAAGATGTTGCCTTACTCAGCTGAGCTACTAACTGAGGCATAATCAGAAACTTGTCTCCTATTAAACTTCATTATTTTGGAGAAGCTGTCTGAATTTCAAAACAGAGATTTTGATAGATGACTGAAGATGATTTTGGTCTAATTTATCCAATGTGGCTGTTAACATTTCCTGTTGGCTGACATGTTTTGGAGTCTTATATAGAAGAAAGGAAAAGGAATACAAATAATATACAAATAAAATACAAATAAGAAATAAGACAAATAGAAAAGTCTATGAAAACATTCAATTATTTTTTTCCAGACCTGTTAGGTGTTGTTGTGTGGCCAATTGCATAGCTTTGGTGTAAGTTGTTTCTTATCAGCAAAATGCTAGACAACGCAATCTAATGTATTTCATGTCAGTCTAAAATTACACACTACTAATAAATCATTGAGATTGCAATTTTATGTCTTTTTGTGGGCTCAAGGTCACAGGCCATTGCCTTATATTTGCACTCCAACATTTTACAATATACCCAGTGCCTTGAGACCTTGTCCTGCTGTACGTTTAACGTTTAACAGCCTTTCAGCTATAGTTGTTATGGTGGCACATGTCTTATGTTCAAGTTCAGTATTTCAAGGTCAGAACACATACTACAGCTATTTGACCAAAAGGAACATGGATGTACTAAAACAAATAAAAATGTATAAGCTTGCATCAGTGTTGTTGGGAAGGCGGGAAGGCTTTGTTGTCTTAGGCAATGTGGCTACACCTCTGTTTATGGGATAGCAAACCACTTGTGACCCAGACCTCCAATTGGTGAAAATAGCAGCTCTCAATGGGGGTAATTTTAGAAGGCAATCAATTCAAATTATATTTAGAGTATCACTGAATTATTTTGGAATAGTAATTGACATTTGGGCAGAGGTTGCACTTCTGCATGCCAGGTGTCAATATTGAGCAATGGAATATGAGTGGGTGCTTGTGCGTCCACCCTTAATCATACCAGGAACAGAAATAGGCCTTTACAGTATTGACGCTTTGCTTTGTAAGTCGGTCCACTAATATTTGGGCTCATGTGTTCAGTTTGTCCTGTGGCTCAGTGTTTTGTCTCATAGGCCAGTTTGTGTTGCTGGCTGTGATCTCATCCCCACTCTCAATCACATTCATGTCCTCAAGGCACTGTGACATCCACACTGCCTGTTTCCAACAGGGTCATAAAGATCCCTGCCTGCATCAATATTCCCAAATCAGCACTCTCTGTGGAGCGGCGAGCCACAAACCGGCAGCCAGAGCAGCATCAGACAGGGGTTGTGTAATCCCTCTGATAGCCACCAGCCCGGTGCTTTCAGGATCTAAAGGGCTGTTCAATTTCCTATTGTACC
Source organism: Gephyroberyx darwinii (assembly GCA_900660455.1). Lineage (NCBI taxonomy): Eukaryota > Metazoa > Chordata > Actinopteri > Trachichthyiformes > Trachichthyidae > Gephyroberyx > Gephyroberyx darwinii. Next base: position 26,193 of record CABFOQ010024025.1, read on the forward strand.
TGAGATGGCAGAGGCGTAATGTGTTCATTACTGAGACATATTGTGCAATACTGTTAGTGTGTTTGTGTGCCTTTATGCATGCATGTGAATGTAAGTAAACACTTCTTAGACATATGTAATCCTTGACCTGGGGATTGTAATGAAGCAAGCCTCCAAGGCAAGCATAGCATGACTTTATGTGCTAATGCACATTACAACCCTGCATCTAGATTCAGTATTAGTGGGCAGCCTCACTCCATTATCTGTTCTCTTTGGAGATTGGATGTAATAATCTGTCCGTTTTTTTTGTGGATCCTTCGTTAAGAGATTCTTCTGAAGCTGTATGACTAAATTCTTTCTACTTATTTGGACATTTGGTTCATAGACAAGTTGAGCTAAGAATGCTAGACTTGCACTATAATCTACCAATCACAGCCACTTGAGAAATACAATTTTACTGTCTGACACACACTGTTGATAGATATTGTCCACAGGCAGGGGAGAAGAACTTCATTATCTGCTATTGTGTATCGTAAACAGAATCTTTTATTAGGTCTGAAGACTTTAGCAGTAGTTTTAAATTGCAGTTTGGGGTTTTGCTGATTTGGAGAACAATTGTTGTCAGGCAATAGTATTAAAGCAGACAATTTAATATACCAACCGTTTTTCCATTCCATTTTCCGTTTACCAACATTTTCCGCTAGCTTAATTAAACGGCTTTTGGTGGGAAACACATCATTTCATAACCTCTTATTTGAGATTTAAAACAATATTTGTTGTCATTCTTTTTGTCCATTCAATATGTGCGCTCCCTGTCACAGTCCATGTCCCACCCTCAAGCCCTCAATTCATCATACCACAATAAGGCAACCGTAGATTTTCCACTTGGCTCAAAGGACTGACTGTTAAAGTGAAACAGACATGGTTTTGACTATATCTGGTTCATGTCAAGCTGGATGATGACAACCATAGTGTGTGTGTGTGTGTGTGTGTTTCTTTAACCCTAAAAGCAATGATAATAAACAATTATACCCCCATAGCCTCTGAGCTAACATAGCATGCACTACTTCATCACTTTTTTTTCACAACTTTCTCAGGTTTACCTGTTCTATCCCACCCCTCTGTGTTTGGCCTATCTGTTTCTGCTGCAACCTCATACATACTGTAAATGCTCATCCCATTCTGAAGGCCTTCCCTTACAGGGCTCCCATGCAATAAGGTCAGTGGTCACAGGGGATTGCAGGGTCTGGAGTCAGAGCAAGTGGCATAGTGATGAATGGGAGTAATCTCACAGCTGCTGCAGATTCACAAACACTTTCCTGTTGGGGGGGGGTAATAGTAGAATAGATGCCTTTTGCTGCATTAGGTGAATGAACACAAAATTTATTATAAATATACATATACATAACAATTCCTACTTCTCTTTATATATATACCTTGTTTTCCTTATACTGTACATGTCTTATGTATGTACACAATGTATATTGCTACCATTACAAAAAGCCATGCAATATCTACAGTACAGTATGTTGTATATCTATGAAACCTACTTTGTTATTCTCAATAAATAGTAATAAATTATCCACCTCTGTTTTTTGTACATTCTAATACACATATTATTTACATTGCTGCTTTGGATTAACATGTTCCCTTTTTTGATAACAACCTGATGTGAGTTATAGGTTGTTTTATTGAATGTATGTCCTATGTTTCTTTCACTCTACATCCTCAGAAGACAGACATTTCTGTCTGGCCTCTTTGTCCTCAAATGTCACCTTTTTGTTCCTCTTGGGGTCGATCCAAGAGTTGTGGATGATGGCGTTGTTGGGCATAGGATCTGCCTCAATGATGGACACCACTCTCTTCTTCATCTTGCTCTTCAGCACTTTCTGGAACTTCTGCCGAGTGAAGGCATAGAGTAGAGGGTGAAAGATGGTGGTCCCATAGGCCATGACCAGGAAGCCCAGTCTCAATTTGACTGTCAGGTCACTGGGGCCCACACTCAGAATGACTGTGTTGAGCACCGTGATGGGCGTCCAGCACAGCAGGAAGGTAGACACAATCAGGAGGGACATCCTGAAAACCCTCTTTTGGCGTTCTCGCCTCTCTCGGTGGCGCTTGACAGCCCTGCGCAAGGCGATGATGACGGACACAGAGGTGCGCATGCCCAGTGTGGGGTTACGACTGCCGCTGCTCTGGGAGCCATCTGTCGCTTCGTGCTGGGTCGTCATGGCTGTCATGGATGGGCGCTTTTTCCTGCGCGTCTTCTTCTTCTGTGAGGCATGAAAACGTGTGCCAATGCGAATATTGAGTGCCTGCAGAATCTTTGAGTAGGTGATGAGCATGACGATGGCAGTGAAGAAGAAAATGGGAATCTGAGCCAGCAAGTGGTAATAGAGGCCAAGTTCTGTGTAGTACTGGTTAGTGTGGATCACAGTCTCTACCACTGTCTGGTTCAGCTCAGCTTGGCCCTGGGCAAAGAAGCCCACCTCGATGAAGGGCACCAGGAAACTGACAAAGGATAGCACCCAGATGGCAGCTAGCAAGGCCAGGGCGCGGCCCATGGTCAACACCCGGTTGGCAGGTTTGACTGAGATGTCATAGCGGTCCAGGGTGATGGCTAGCACATTAGCAGCAGTGGCAACACTAGCGAAGGAGACGCAGGCCTCGTGGAAGCAGCAGACCAGTGCGGTGTCTCCCTCCAGGGAGAGCAGCACCACCACAATGGTGAGGGGAATGCAGCACACACACACCAGCACATCCAGCACATGGAGGTTCATAGTCACAATGTTACTGACGGAGCTGATGAGGTTAGACTTCATGCAGTATAGGGCCAGCACAGTGAGGTTGGAGCTCAGGCCCAGGACGATTTCCAGCATGAGGAAGCCAGTTATGGAGACCTGGAAACTGACGGGGTAGGGATACGGGTAGGGGGTGGCCGGACTCATGGTGCGGCTGATGGGCTCGGTGTTGTCGGTGACCGTGGCGTTGCTCATGGTGGCTTCTTCTTCCAGACGGGGAAGGATATGCATTATCCTGTCAAGAGAAAGAGAATATAGGAGGAAGGGAGAAAAAAAGAGAGGTTGGTGTGGGACTGTATTGTGTGCAAGAAAACTTCAAATGCTGGCTTGTACCAGGGCACCAGATTGTTCCTACTATGCCAAATGAAAGAAACCTTTTATCAGTGAAATCCTGTCAGACGTTGCCAGTTATCAAATGATCAGGAAGTGTTCTGTGTTTAAATGAGAAATGCTGAGAGCAGACAATTTAAAAGTGCTGTAACCTTTTTCCCCACAATGTCCTGCAGATTAGATTGTTTCATTACGTGCATAGCATGATTGACTAGCCTGCCCCTACCAGATGCTTCTTCAGGCATCACCATCTATGATCAGACAGTGGCATCCTCAGCGGAAACACATCACACAACAGCAACACTTTACACCAATATTGTATATTTGTAATTATCACATGCAGTGGCTTGGCACATCTCTGAACAAACCCAGTTAACAAACACAGTTAAATGCTTCTATAATACATGCAGAATAAATAAGCAACACGTTTCAAGCTCAGTGTTGTTCCTCAAGTAGCTTGCTGCCTTTTCATTTGCGCCTACAAGCAATTAATACCTTTTCACTCATTTTAGTGGCTTCCAACCTTTTGATTTTATTTGCTCCTGGTGCCTTGGAAGCCCTTATTTTTCCTCACTGTTTCCTCACTGGATATGTGATTTTGAGCCTTTATTGAACAATGCATTCAATCTGACATAATTATAATGGGTATTCTAGTTAAATCTAGTATTTGTGTAAAATGAATGTGCAGCAAAAGCATGGATGAAGCCAGTGATAAAAAAAAAAAGGAGGCGTTCATGCCATTGAGACACACAAGTAGCCGGGAATAATACTTACCCTTCCCTCCAGCACTATCTGAGCACCAGGGCTGTGTGATTAGGCCAGACAGTCCATGTAAGATCCACAGAGATGAACATCACATCCCAACATTGCCAGAGGAAAAGGGTTTCCGCTGTAGCAGAGCCCCCCCAGCAAGGCTCTTCCCTTCACTTGCTACTCCCTCCGAGAGAGGCTCACAGCCAGAAAAGCACCTGTCTGTTTCTCTAAAGATTGTTCATGGGCTGTCAGCTTTTTCTTCCTGACCCTGATGGCAAGACAGTTTGGGAACCAGCCACCCGCGCCCCAGTGGAGGAGAGAGAATAAAGGCTTATGTCCTATACAGTCTTTTTCTCTATCGTTCTCTCTGTCTGGTGCGTTTGTTTTGGTGGTGGTGGGAGCACTGACGGATGAGTGGATCAGGGATAAGCTGTCGGAGCCACCTCCTGTTTATAAACTCACGGTATTCCCAGGCAGGAGAGAGACAGCCATCCAACAAAACAAAGAGACACAGACTCTTTCCTCTGCACAGGGCTGGAATGCACTGTGCGTAGTACAATCCAAATCCTCGCCTTTTTGCCGGGCTGTCCCCAGTCGCCCCAGATACTAGTCAGATTTGTAAATATTCACCGTATACGGATGAGTACTTGTTTTGGATTTTTTCTTTGTGGAAAAAAAGCTAGATCCATTAGCTTGTATTCCAAGAGGCAGAGTTTGTCAGCCAACCGTGGAGGTACATTCCTGGATTTACACCATGGATGAGCGTTGGCAAGGTCCGGCATCAGCCCAGGAGAGGTCAGCAAGTCCAGGCAGGGTCCAGGCCCATGCCTCCCCTGGGGTCACTAATGGTACAGGGCTTTACTCTCCACCTCTCTCATCAGTGTCTCAGTGCACTGGGCTCCAGTAGCCATTGACTTGTAAATTGAGCACAGGCCTCCAGTTTGACCCCTCAACACTTTGACCCCTCAATCACTGGGGATTGTGGGAGTGGAACAGATTGATCAAGTGTATATGTGTGCAATGACGATAGCATGTGTGATCACCAGTGTTTGTGTGCGTGTGTGTGAGAGAGAGGAGGGGGTGGGGAATTGATTCAGCGATTCAGTAGAAGGTCATACAATGAGACATGATGAGAGCAACCTCATTAGAAAGGGATCTTGCTTTGCTGATTTAGATAAGATCCTGGACAACAATTGGACCAAGGAACCCAAGTGCCACACACACCATCATCTGTTTGTCCATCACATCCCACACCATTCTTACACAGAGTCCTGGAGAGAGGGGAGTGGGGGGAGGTTGAGAAGGAGAAAGGGAGAAAGAAGAGTGGGTGATGCATTAGTGAATATAAACACATATCCTCAGCGGAGAGACGACAAGGAGCCTCTCATCAGCATAGCAACAAGCCTCTGATGTCTTATCATGTTCCTGTGTATCGGGTGATGCACTTTACATCTTCCTGTTGCAATAGCGTAATACGAACACTAATAACCACAGGGGGGAGGAAACACAAAAGCAGCACTGATGCATCCACTTTACGCCTCTGTCTCCTGTTTTCAGTTTGAAGGTTATACATGGTATTGGATTGCATTGTACTTGTATACGTTTGATATAATTTCTCACCAATGATTTAGATAAATTATTATGTGCCAGTTGTACAACCATAATGGTGATGAAGGGATGGATGTCGATGAAGGGGTCATGCAATCTTCATAATAGGACGTACTGTGTTTCTATGGGGAACATGCCATATAGACAAGGATGCCTCTTCATACATGTAAGCATGTGTGAGCTCAGAGAAGGATGCCATTCTTTACTATGCCACAATTTCAGCACACATGACCAGTGAGTACCATGCTTTTGTAATGATGCCATGTCAAATGCACATGTTAAGCTCTCTATCAGTAGCACAGTGGCATATCAAGCCTCTTGTAGAAGGTACTGCCTGACAGTTCTGAGTATGATAGTGTTGTGTAGCAGTAAGACACAAACACATGCACACACAGATGTACACACACAGTATGGGAATATACAGACACCTAACTGCACCAGCAAAATGATCAAAAAATCCTTTGGAATTTTATATTTACAGGCGTAGGAACAAACACATCAAATGCATATAGATTTTAACCATAAATATATTTCTACATGAAAGAGTTTCATATAAATACAGTATGGATGAAGTTACTCAACAAATTACATGCTTGTCTGTTTTTAAAGCCCATCCATTCATATTTTGGGGTGACAGAGATATTTGGCACTGACTTCTCTGTGCTGTCACACACTCCACTCCGAGGAGTGCTGTAAATCAAACCATTAAGTAGAGTGCCCCATCAAAAACAGCAATGCTCACCATGCAGGGTAAACACAGATGCTCCAGCGCTGGTCCATACACCACGCTGTCCCCTCTCCTTCCAGCACTGCAACAATCTAGGTCGACAGATACCAACTGCTGGTTTGTCATCTGCTTCTTCCAGCGGTAATCCAATAATCAGGATTGGATATTGATGGACATGCAAGGGTCACGCAACTGACAGATGTTCCTTTCTTCCTTATCAATCTCCTCAGTCCCGAGAACAACTCCACAGAGATTAGTCCTGACAGGGATGTCTGGGATTCTTCTCCTCCTCCTTTTCCCCTTCTTCTTTCCCTTATCTGTCCATATGGGCTGGTGCGTGAATGCTCTTCATCTCACTAACTCTCTGTCTCTGTTGCGCTCTGTCTCTGCCTCACTGTGGGGATAGGAGTGCAAACCACCACACTCCCTAGTATCTCTCTATCTCCCGCTCTCTCTCTCTCCATCACTCCTCTCTCTCTCTCCCCCTGCTTTCTTTCTCTCTCTGTCTCTCTCTCTTTCCCTCTCTCTCTCTCTCTCTCTCACTGCAGAGGTTTGCAGTGCTCCCCCAGCCCTGATTGGTCTTCTGTAATAGGCTTAACCCTTTCCTCTCTGAATGGGGGAGCTAGTTCGTTTTGTTCTGAATCTGTCCTCTCTCCCCCTGTCAGTGACTCTGACATTCGTGTCGTGCAGTGAATTAAGAATACAGCTTTCCCCAAAAGCTTTTTACACAGGGACTGTAACCGCCATTGCGCTAAAAAAACAAGCTGCAGTAGCTTCAGGTAGGCAGACTGTTGCATAAAATATAATATAAAAGAAATGGTGCCCGAATGATGTGTTATTAGCACTATCCCACTGTAATGAACAAGAAATATGTCTGTGCGCCATATGGGGACTGAGCGGGAAGGGCAGCCAGCAGAGAGAAGCAATATTTTTGTATTGATTTTGCACATGTAGGTCTTAATATGCGTGTGCAAGTGAGCGTGAGAGGAGGAGCGAGACCGGCGGAGAAATTCTTGCGGGAAAGCGAGTGGGAGAAAAGGATTATGCAGGAGAGATGAAAGACAGAGATAGAGGATAGCGGCTGTGATTGATAGTTTCAATTAAGGTGTTCTGTCAGATCAGCGAGAGGTTGGCCACCCTCCATTCCTTTGTCAGGGCTCATTTGTCAGGTGCAATTATTGCCAGGGGGCATCCCGATACCTGACAGCCTGTGGTGGTGAAGAAGAGGGGGGCATCTGTTGCTCTGGCATGGCTACCTGATAAACACACCATTAAAACCCACTGAAAATACATCAGGCGCTGTTATTCTGACAGTGATAACCTAATAATTGCAAGAAAGATGTTACAGATTCCTTTCAAGGCATTTGAAGTGGACCTGCTACCCTCTTGACTAGAGATCAAACCGCTAACCTTTGTGCTGTGTATTGACATTTTCCATCTGTCTTCATTTTACATCGACGCTTGTCGAAAGTGGCACGATGAGCTGTGCAGTCCTGATTCTCTGGGTTTCTCAATGAAATTCCTGCCCAGATGTCAATAACACCCCTGTAATATAAAACAGATTGGAGGTCAAGGGGAAAACCTCTTACAGTCGTGGTATTATCGAGGGCCTTGGATCCCCTCTGATCCCACAGTGATATGTTTCCACGCCACTTGAAACATGGAAACCCTCAATAGGAAGATTACTGTAAAACCAGGAAATACCTTCACACGTTTACGAACTTCTCATCATCACTAATTCTTACTGGATTATGAGACTGTGTGGTGCCGGGAGCTGCACATGCTGTGTGTGTGATTGTGTGCACATGTTTGTGTGTGCTTTGGTGCCCACATCAAGTGGCTGCTTCCTACACGGGTTATGTCTGCTAGCCACTGGCTGTCAGACTATAATGACGCAGTTGGCACATCAATGCATCAATGCAAAAGCTTCTCTGTCACTGCCTGCGTCTCACGGTACTGCACGATTCATAACTTCCATACATCACAAGATCAGTGGAAAATGGAAGTGTATGACAAGACTGAGCCACTTGACAGCCTCCTCACAGCTCTGAAGGAATCCTCCTCGTCTAAAAAGTGGTAAACATTCTGCTGAAAAAACACTCCATTCCCAAAACTTCACAGAGTTCAATAGAAGAATGACGTTAATATTTCATTTCCATTAATATTTCATCCAGCTTTTCTCTCTGTCCCCAGACTCCGCTGTCTGATATTCACTACAGTTTTTCTCCCCTCTCACTCGGTGTGCCTGCAGATGTCCATGTATACTATGAATGTGTGCGTGTTTGTGTGTGTCTCTGTAGATATACACACTTAAGAGTGCGCATTTGTGTGTGTGTGTGTGCATGTGTGTGCATATACATGTTTTCTTAGTACAGTGTGTGTGGTGTGTCTGTGGAGAGACCCCTCTCTGGCATGGCCTCGTCACATAAAGGAGATGCAGATGCGCCATCAGCGGCTGTCTTATTTCATATCCATGCTTTGCACGCCACACATCAGCAGGCAATCTGACCGTGCAATAGTGGGATGGGAGCCGGCAGGCCCGGAGGACCCAGCACACAGACTTTTATCTCCTCTCTGCAGCAGCCATCCTGCACTTCCATTTGGTGCCACTGTGATTTGCTCCAGATTAACAGAACTAGCCCAGCACTAATGGAGTGGCTGGTTGGAAATGTTGTAGCGGTCTGCTCTCTTCTGATCTATTTAAATCACCAAACCCTTCTCACAAGCCCAGAGGAGCACCTGATCTTCCATCACGTGGAGGTGAGGTGAGGTGGAAAGAGTAAAAGTAAAAAGATGTCCCCTAAGCTGCTCTTGTTTTTGTTTGCAACTTTTCCATGTAGGACTTATCTTTATCTGCTTCTATTATTTTGTAATTTTCATTCACTTCCTGGATTGTCCTTAGCACGCCGAGGTGCATTGTGGTTCTTGTCTGAAGATTGGTGAATAAGAAGGAGGAGACTGAATGGAGGTTAGACAGAAGAGGGAGGAGGAGTGTTGTGCTAGCCTCCCTCTAGTTTATGACAGATGTGTGAATACTGGTCAGTCTGCTTTTGGTCTCCCAGTGTCCCTTTGGGTCCAAGCTCAGTTGACAAGAAATGAAAGGGATGAGATCAAGAAAGAAGAGCAGAGGAGGAGAAGAAAGAGAAAGCCTGTCCTCACTTCCTCTTATCTTACACACTCCTTGAGATTGATGAGCAGCAGTTGAAGATGAAATACAGCCCCAGTCCAAAAGGAAATGTTAATGTTTCCTCCACCATACCCACATAAATCCATTAGTAGCGGAGGGGCAGCAATCATGTAAGACTTATACCGCAGTATATTGTCTTTGACATGTTATTGGTAGGTGAAAGGTAATAAGAGGTAAAATTGATTGGAGAAGTAAAATACGCTTCCCTCAAGATTAGCCGTAAATGACACTCATATTGTGAATATCTGACAGGTCGGATCCAGGCATCTCTAAATCAAGAAATTCACAATAACATGCCAACGTACACATTGTACCTGTAGAGCATTATGTGGCAAATTATGTCACATTGAAAACAAGTATTTGTTCTTGTATTCATGTATTTCTACATGAATCTGTGCAGTGCCGAGTAAATCAGGGCCCTAGGTAGCTGCAGTACAGTTTACAATATTACATTTCCTACTCTTGGGTAAGTTAAGAGCTCTTTACTCACACCAGTGATTTATAGCTTTGGGTGATGAAGCAGAGCTATGCAGGCCAGTCAGCTGTTTGACCCTGACAATGGGGTTGGACGTGTCCACACAGCCTCATAAACCCCCCCGACACACACATACACACACACACATGGCCGCCTGGGATAGTTTTTATGCTGTTTCCAGCTGGACTCTGAACACACCACTGTTCCCTGTCAGGGAGATAACTGGCTGCGTTTCCATCAGCTCCTCAGAAGTCAGCCATTTCCTGTCACGGTACAACATGTGTTTACGTTAGCCATGTCAAAGAGCGTCGGCCAAGGCGTGGGAACGCAAGGGAGTGCATTGGGGACCTCCTCACACCCACAGGGAGGTATGAGTGCAGGGGAGGGCTGAACCTTGGGGGAAGCACGTAGAGGACAACCACACACGCAGTAGATAAACACACACACACACATGCATGCTCCTCCCTACAGGCACTCAGCATTCAGAGCACTCAAAGTTCGTCCTCTCATCGAGTCACGCCGCTGCCCCCCGGGAATCCATGTTACTGTAAATGCACAAATTTCTGAAACAGCCACTCTCCTTCAACAGCTAGCTGAGGCACTTCAATCAGCGGTTTGTGTACATTGACTAACTTGAGGGTATTTGGGTCAGTGGATTCTAAAGCCTCCATGTCCCAAATGCATATCAGGAAAAATAAACTGATTATTTTATATGCATACTTTGTGCAAAAGGACACTTCCGTCCCTGAGGCTGTTTGACTTTGTGTGTGTTTGTGTGTGTGTCTGTGTATGTGATTTTTAGGAGCTGTGACTGCCATGCTGTCTGTGTCCTAATCCTGTCAGTCCCCTTGGCTTTCCCGACTCGCTGACTACTAATACAGCGCCTCATCCCTGTGTTCAGTAGCCAGGAGGGACACAATGGAGAGGGAATTCCCTTCTCGCCAGAAATGACCCGCCAAAGACTACAAAGACCATTAGGCTCCGAAGGCCCTGGCAGCACAGTGACATTTAGTGCCATTTTGTGCCATGCTCAGCATTTCTCAACGATAAATGATTCGGGTTCGCCGGTCACTGTGCAATTAGCAAGGTGGGAATTTAGATAAAGCATGTCAAGAAGCTTCCAAGTTAGTTCTAGTCGACCTGGCAGAGAAAGAAAGTCCAAACTGGCAGCATGTTGTCTGAGTGTGTAGTATCTTGGGTTAGGAGCCATGTTGTTTGCAATGCAGGGGTTGATGGTAATAGCCTGTACGTGCTCTGATCAATCATCACTTTATTGTAAAGGCTCTGTGGTTGGAACACTCTGGCCTTGTGGTTACTGGCGCTAAACAATGCTTGTTTTTCTCGTCCGTCTTCCTCTGAGTCGTAGCCTTTAGGGGAATGGAAGGATTAACCTCAAATAGATGGGCCTGTGAACACCAACAGGAGGCCCTCTGATGAGTTTCTCTTCCTCACTTACACGTACACATAGATACGCACACACACACACATCCATGAGCATTGGATGTTCAAACATAGACACACACAGACATGCACTCATGTACTCTTCACGCACGTTTTAACAATACAGTAAAATCCACAGGGAGGATCCATGATCAAGAGAGATTAAAATAAGCCAACTAGGGGAATCCATGCTCTCTTTATGTGTCTTCCCAGCACGTTGATTTATTTGGCTCTTGACAGCTGTCCTATTTAAAAACAAAATCAAATGTAACACCTTCAGGGAAGTGTTCCAATATTCCACCTTGTAGACACAGATGGCATGACATAAGCCTCTCGTTTTCATTCCCTCCTTCGAACTGCACATCCTCCCTGACTCCCTCTCTCCCCCTGCTTCCCTCCCTTCTCTCTTTCCTAGGTAGCACCTAAAGATAATTAGCCGGTGCTAGCCATCGTCCTGTCCCCGTCCTCGGTCGCACCTTGTCAGCGAGGCCTCTGCTGTCGGCGGTGCACCACTAATGGGCCACCGCTTTCTCTCTGACAGCCTGGATGATCCTATCCCCCTCAGCTGCTACCTCTTCATTAAACCATGCCTGCAGCTACTCTAGCGCACAGATCAGCACCTCTCATCTTAAGACTGTCACGCCAGCTGAGGATTTTCACATCACCTCAGCTCCTCCTCCCAGCCAGGTCAATACGCACATCCTGATCCACGCGGCGCAGACCTTATCGACTTCGACACTCATCCACCAGGCTGCATGGCAGGAGCGTGGATTCGTGTCTCCTTTCATGTTGCTTCTCCACAGTGTGAACTGAATGCAGTTGATGTTGATTATTTTTCATACAAAAAAGTGAAACCTTGATATCGACCTCACTAGCGATCCGCGAGGCTGGATGACAGGAGTGTGGATATGTGTCATGAATTGAAGACTGTCTCCTTTCATGGTTTTTCTCCACTGTCTGAATTGAAGGAAGTCGATGTCGATTATGTGTCATTAAGCACTAAATGCGGTACTTCACTGCTCATTACTGTATTGTGTACTGTACTGAGGATGTGTAGCACTGAATTGCGATCTGATCATGTGTCACATAAGTCGCATGAGCAAACCCTTGACAGGTGTAGAGTGAAAGACCATCTATTCTACCACTTTTAGCGTTAATTCAATTTCATGAAGTCATTTTGGATTATTTT
>CABFOQ010024026.1:0-34324 GCA_900660455.1 Gephyroberyx darwinii
CCAATAACAGAGAAAGCGCCTTTCTTTCAAACAGTTTTCTAAGGCAGTAGAAGAGGCTGGACATCAATACTGTCTCTATCCTGTTTCTCTGCTCTATTTCAGAGAACATCTTTCAGTGTAAATGCAAAGAAATGTGTCTAAGACCCACTGATCAAATAGGTTTGATGCTTCTAAAGTTTAGTTTAAACTAGTTAAGTTTAGTTTAGCCACACCACATTGACTACAGACATCTTACAATTATCAACTCAAACTCAACTCAAAAATATATTTTCATTTCATTTTCCTTCATTCACTTTATCTTCACAGTGGTATGACACAGTGGCTATGTTTACATGGACAGTGAATTCTGTTCTTAACCAGTTTTGGGTCGACACCTGTAAACGGCATAACCTGGTTAGAATAACAGTTAGAATAACCCGGTTAAGAGGAGGCTCAGATTACGAGAAACCTGGTTTAAATTGCTTTACTGTGGCATGGAAACATCGTACTGCTTTCACTGCTGGTTTACACCGTCAGCGCAAACTCTGACGTTATGGGTACATTTTGATTATTGACTATTACTATTATTTCTCTTCCCTGTATTAGAAGTAACTGCTGAGTCATAGAGGGTAGCTGGCGATCAAACTGTTCTATCTGCGGGGAAGCAACAAGGTGTACTCAGTGTCAGGTTATTAAAAGGGGCATGTAAAAAGCTTAACCCAAATAAGACCTTAATCAGAGTATGGCCAATAGCTGGATTACTGTGCATGTCAACATAGCCATTGACATTTAAAGGGGCATTAAATAATATAATAATAATAATAATCAACCTCTATGGCGATCAAGGAATTGGGAGTTTTGAAATTCCAATGGGCAAGGAGAGAGCAAAGCATGTTTTGAAAGCCAGAAATCTCAGCAGCTGGCAATGATAATTGTTGGTAATTGTTCAGTCTAGTGCTTTCTAGGTGCTTGGGTGGGGGGGTGGCGTGGGGCATGATTGGAGTGAATGAAACTACATCCCTCCACCTGTTAACACCACAGTGCTGTGCTTTATGCGTTGATTTAGCTACTACAGTGAGAAAAACACAGAGCTACTTCCTGGTATGGGAATGTCTGCAGGCTGCAGCGAGGACCCTATCAACCCCCCACAGATATATTATAGTCCTGTTATAGGGCAGTAAAAATCTTACTTATTGCAACTTTAAACTTTAAAGTTCAGAAACCATTCAGAAACTTTCCAAAACAGCCGTACAAATTCAAAACCCATCCACATAATGCCATTTGTGGTGAGTGAGGTGCCTGACGTTCTATTGACTTATCCCGCCAAATCCCTAGACAAACTGTCAATATGAACGCCTCTGTAATGGTGAACCTACACGGCAAATCGGATGTGCATTTTAGAGTGATGGACAGGTGACAGTCCAGATGCTATTTTAGAGCGGAGAGGAATCAACATTGCCATTAGACCTGGCTGTGCAGTGGAGACTTACAGGAAGTTGAGTTTAGTATTAAGAAACATAATTATCTGAACATCTTTCATGATGAGAAGAGCTTTCACAGCGGCTTGGTTGAGCACTACAGAGGGCACGAGCAGCGGGGAGTGGATATAATTGAGCTCAAATTGGTCTCCCATGGCAATGAAACTTTGTTCAGTCTAATGCTCCTCGGTGATTGGAAGATCAACACTTTCATTCGTTTTTTTTTTAAAACAGGCCCATCTATTAGGTTGCCTACCATCAACTCTCTGATAGTAGGCATAATTCAGAGATAACAAGATGTTTATTTCTTGTATGCACGGCACCCTGATGCTTTGAATTACCTTGTGATATAGTCATATATCTGGAGCAATTCTTTACAGATTTATTAATTGAGTTCCTTGAATTTGGGCCTTTTGATTTCCATCTATTGTAAAGAGTACTAAAAATGGCTGCGTGACTATCAAATGGATGAAATCTTGACATTTATGTACAGGTATTATTTCCATCAAAGAGCTTTTACAGTCATATGGGTGTAGCAATGCGAAGCCCTATGTTTCTGGTCTGTATAGTTTATTATGTGTTACACTGATAGCATGCCTAATGTTCTTATGTGAAGCAGAAAATCAATCGTGTTTATATTTGCTGACCTGAACCCATGTTTGAATAGACTAATCGATTCCTCATGCATCTCTTTTTGATCAATATTCACATGTGGGAGAGCAGAAAGTGGAGCTCGCAGGGGGTCACTTGTGTCTCCAATGATAGAGAACCACTTGGAGGAGAGGAGGGATGAGCCTTCTAAATAAAGAGGCCTTGATCTCTCGGTCTTTATTAAACTAATTTCTTAGGTTTGGCCAAAAACTGTGATTATTAAACCCTGACGCTGATATATGCTCTTCAGCATCATTTCAATATCAAATTACACAAACCTAATCACCGGAGCAGTTGAGGGTTAAGTATCCTGTGAAGTTTTTCAGGGAGGGTTAGGGTTACTCGCTCACTTTTCCCACCCCGAGAATAATCTAATAATGATAACAATTAAGACTATTTTCAACCAATGTCATTTTAACACTATGGCAGATGTAGTATAGTAAGATGTATCTAAAGCGCCATGTACAGTGGTGTCCAAGTTAACTACAGTAGATGTGCAAGATTGGTTGTGCACTAACAAGAATCTTTGTAATCTGGATTTAATGGACAAAATCAGCCAAAATTAGAAATAAATGAATAAATACATATAACGATGAGTATAAATACAAAAAACTTTAATAAATGTATATAAATATAGATATAAATGAATAAAAATGAACATAACTTAATACATAAAAGAGTAAAGCAATGATTAACTAGAAAATCGGCCCACGGACACTTACACTGTTAGATGCCTCATCTACCTCTACTTCAGTGAGTGATTTCCTACATTTCCCAGAATGCCTTTCAGCAACCCCCAGAGAACAGGCCTAAACTTTCAATCAAAGGTGGGAATAAAAATCCAGTCAACTAGTTTGTGAAAACTTGGGCTTGTCTATCATCACGGCTGCTCCCCTTACTCAAAACACAACATGTCTTGTGGCTGCATTGCATGCTAGTCTATTGAGGCTACTGTCGGTGGAGAAATTGGTGTCTCTCCTCTTCTACGATGGATCTCTCCCTGTGTGATTGTTGAACGTCGGTGTAGATGTGTTGCTTTTTGATTCGGAGGGACTGGCGTTTACCGTTGATGTTTTAGATCGCTGGGAAATGTTCTGCTCTCAAACTTCATTGTAGCTGTGCTGGAAATATCTCAACGCAGCGTCACATTGTATATGTTTGACCTGTCATGCACAGAAATAAGAATACAATATAATTGACCCAGAAATGCAGTGTTTATTTGTTTTAGGGTGGATTCCTGTATTTTGGTGATATAAATTAAAGATATTTGCACATGTTCATGAAGGTTTAAAGTATTTTAAAGTATAGTATATAGTTGTTCTCCAACCTTCTGCTATATAAAGCTCTTTTTACTAAAGTGTTTACTAAACATTACCAATGTAAACAACCTTTTACAGCCTCAAACCATCATGTTTACCTGTCACGTAAGTGTCAGTCCTTGTATAAAGAGCTGCCAATCAGTTTGAGAGTGAAAAATGAAAAAATGTCTTCATAGCAAAATGCAAACAAACAAGCGGTGGGGTGTTTCAACAAGGGGCGGACATGATCCTGCATCACCACACATTTCAGTATAAGCACAGATCTAGTCAATCAGCTTTTTTGGGTAAATGTAATTATGTGGCAATGGATATGTTTTGGGTTTTCTGTGTATGGTTTGATGCAATAGTTTTTTCTTTCCGACTGAGAGTAAAACACTCAGTCGTAAAAAGAAGCCAACTGTGCTACTGAGTCTGTTGGTGGACTGACTGACATTTCTCATGATAAATTCATAGCAGTGCCAAGGCTGAGCGACTCTGGGGGCGTGGGTTAATTTGTCAAGAGGCCTACTGAGCTATGAGCGGTGGCACTATGACAAAGCAGAATGTCACCATTTCGTTGTGGGAGAGAGAGAAATAGGCCATGAAATGGCTGACTTTTTTTTGGAAGAGCATACATGATAGCAGAGATATGCTCTGCTCACCTAGCCATGTCTTAAACAGTGGGAGCTCTAGTTCATCTAAATCTATTTTCAGCAAACCTCCTTTGATCAATGACCAGCCTTCTCAGGTTGAATTTGTGTGTGTGTGTGTGTGTACGTGTGTGTCTGCCTGCATGTCCTATGCAGGGAAAGAAATGTTCTTGTTCACAGGCCAGTGTCTGGTAAATCCTAAAATTCACCAGCCATGTTCACATTTTCCAAAACACAAGAGGATCTCCAAATGATGGGGGGATTCCTGCCAACATGGCTGTTAAGGTAGACAAACGTAGCAGCCACAGCCAAACGTTTAGGAGTGTTTGATGGGTGGTTGGTGTTAATTTCCCATCCTGGTCCTATTATGTATGAATGAACTAACTCCTGAGTGGGTTGTTATGCAACTGTGTGTTATGATTACCTCATCAGATAGGGGATTCATTTATCCTTTTTAAAGGACATTTCTCTATCTATCTTTAACTTCGGAAAAAAATAGCTGTAGCTTTGTTTTCCCCCAGAATCAGCCACTGGATTTCCTTTCAGGCGACAGGAAAAAATAGCAATAAGGTAGAAAAAGATTTCTTGAGACTTGAAGCTCAGAGGTTCAAATCCCCAGACCTCAAAAACTACCATCAATGTGCCCATGAGCATCGTACCTTTATAAGCTGGAGCAGTTGAGGGGTTTTACTCAAGGGTAGATTGATGCTCCATAATCTTTGCTGGTTGTAGAAATGTTAAAAAAAAAAAAAAATTCTTTGATGTTGAAATGCCCATTTGGTAACCAATTTGACATATATTGTACTGATAATGGACAGCAGTAGTAGTCATACGCTGTTCTGTACTCAATGGGAACTCAAAGTTGAGCATTGGAAGACTGAGTCTGTCTTATTAGTCCCCATCAAAGGGAGTCGTGACAGACTCAATCCTAGTAATCCATCTTCACAAGAGTTCAGTGGAGTTCTATAGCCATATGCAGGTCACTGTGCCCTCACCAGGGAATTACAGAGGAGAGTGGATGTGTTGTGATTAGGATGTAGAGGAGACCGAGGCAGTAACAGCCTCCCCATCTGCCTCTATAGTTAGCCTTCTTTCCAACTCATGCCTATCAGCTTCGGTCTCTTAAATCAGTGGTTATTTCAGGCTCGTGGCCAATAGATATTAAGTGATTCCCATGCACAGTGCCCCACACATGCATGCACAGAATAGTGAAGTATGACTCTAACTAGTGATCATTTTCTTTCATTTTCACACTGCTTCACTTAATTACTTACCAGAGGAAGCCTAGAGGGTGAACAATTTCCATTATTTCAAACGAAGAAAGAATTCGTAAGAACAATTAGACGTAATAAAACATTTCTAGATTAGATTAGATGAGATTTCATGTCCCATAAATCATCTTGGGAACTTGCAAATCATTCTACAACCCCCTTGAGGGTCCCAACCCCCAACTTGAGAGCCACTAAATTCTGCCCAGTCTGTTCACAGTGGGGTATTGTATCAGATGGGCATATAAGATCTGTTGCATAAATACACATGGGGAGGAGGAAGCACTCGTCTCCCAGACACAGATTCTCAGTATTTTTACATCATTGACAAAGCAAATCTTGGACATCGATTTTGAATTTTTTTGTCTTTTCATGTCAGCTTTGTTGATGCTGATTTGTGTGTCACTAGTCTTATTGCAAGACTAGCCTGGCAGCTGTATCCCTCACGTTTCAGTATGATCCATTTATTGGGTCGATTTCATCAATTATCTTTCAAGTATGATACTTCTGTGCTGTTGGACAAGTGAGGGGTTGTGCTGCGGTTATTAAATGGTTTTAATGAGTGAGATGATATGAAGAAGATGATTAGAGGACAGAAATCAATAGGCTGCTAGTTTTAAATACATTGTATTGAACAGTGCAAATCTGTCAAAGAGCAGGTTTATTTTTGCATCAATGAATATCACCTTTTTTTCTGAGCTGGTGTAAAAACATAAAAGGGAGGCTCTATTCCAAAAGCAGTCCAATTCTAAAGCACACCTAATGTACCCGGAGCTCACATCCACTCTTACAGGCCAGTAATTGAGTCTGCACCGACATAATCGCGTTATCGTGTGTTCTCATTTCTGGGATGAATTTACACGCAAAGCTGTTGCCTACGTATATTGCACGTATGCAGCTCTTATTTATGACTGAACTTTCCATTAAAAAAAAGAGAAAAACTTTCAGTCCATCCCGTTTTACCCCTCCTACGCACGCACAGGCATTGATTATGATTATGTAGTGATTATGTACTCTGCATGCCAGCCACGAAGCAGGAGAGGGGAGGGGAGCATTAAGGGGCTTGGCGACCGCGGGACCCCCTGCTGAGATGAGAGGGGAGGTAAGAGCCAAGGAAAGGGGTGTGGAGAGGGCCAACCAATCGGCTGTGCACTGGGAATGGGACCAATCACGGATACTGCTTGGGGCTCTGTTGCTCTTTCCCTCCGTCTGTAATTCTCCCTTTCTTCTTACATCTCTGTCTTATTTACTTCTCCTCTCCTAATCGCTCCCTCTCTCCAACTCCTTCCCCTCTCTCTCACTGCAGTCTCTTGCCACGGTCTGCCTCATGAATCATGGGATTGTGCCTCACCCACATCCTTCACGCCAACCCCCACTCCCACCCTCCTGCCTCCTTCCCCACCCAGGCCTTTACCCCACCTCCACCCAAACACTTTACTCCCCCCTTTTCCTCACCCACTAGCCAACCCGCCTCCCACACTCAACTCCCTCTTCTCAGATTATTATTCTGTCTGCAGTCACTAAGGAGATGTGCGCACCATCCATCACAATGTACAAATTCTCACTGCGCGGATTCGGTCGGGTCCTAATTAAAAAGCCTTTCCACTCGTTTTCTTGGGAGATAATTAGACTTTCATCTCACCAGGACGCCACATCCATAGATCCATTCTCTTCTTCTAGCCTATAAAAAAAATAAAATACAAGACTTTAGCAGCTCTCCTTGAGGGCACCGCAGTCAATAATTAAAGATATCTTGGGTTACAAAAAAGTCGACTTTGAGAGGAAAAAAATAGACTTAATATCTTCAATTCTTTGAGAAAATTTGTTCAACTGGACAGATTCTTTTTATAAAAGTGGAGGTTGCACAGCACAGCAATAAGGCTTTGTATAAGGCAGTCCTCTGGGTTGAAGACATCGATTCTTAAGTAACAACGCTGCTGAGAGGGGTCCATTTATAGAAGGTCCACTGCAGTGCCTGAGAAAAACTCTGATGTGAGCTTGGAGGCCGTGAAGCTTTGGGTCTGATATGAGACAGCTGGAAGGGGTGAATAATTGAAGAGTGTGAACCGGCTCTGAAACACGGGCCATGTCCTCCCAGCTGCTCCGTGTGCTGAAGCCGACACTTCAGCAGTCGTCAGACGTGTGCAGTTAACAGGGTCCATCTGTTATTGAGGCGTAATGAACACAGTCAGAGCCATGGAGAAATGAATCACCGCCACTTTATTAGTGTACAACAATAGCAATGATTGTGCCATCCGTACAGTTGCAACGGTAATAATTATGATATTTATGATTATAATGATGATTGGTATGCAGAAGATAGGCAGTGGAGATTGTGATGATGATGATGAAGGTGATGATATCTGTTATGGTGATGATGGTGCACAAACAAAGATGGTTTGCATATCTGCGCCGGACCGGAGGACGTGCAGGATCGAAGAAAATAACACAAAGCAACATTAAAATGATCACTGCTATAATTGTTGACAGTTCCATGTAAACACCTGCCAAATTGAAAACTCATCATTCTAATGTAGAACAGGCCAGCAATGAAAGGCGAGCAGAGTGTAACCTCCAAAATCAATAACCAGCCTGCCTTTCATTACATAAGTGAAATTTGTATTCATCTCAGAGATATATATTTATCCCACTTATACCCTTGGCCCAGGAGCAAATTCATTTAGTAATGATTACCTGACTCAGGTAAAACCAATTTCCATTCACTTGTTACCTCAAGTCGGTGACAAGGGCACAGCCAGGGTCACTTTTCAGCAGTTTTTTGGTTGCAGGCGCACCATCAGCACTTGATGTCATGGACTGTGTGTGTGTGTGTGTGTGTGTGTGTGTGTGTGTGTGTGTGTGTGTGTCTGCGCACGTGCCCATCCAGTTCCCATAAGACTGTCTAAGTAGGTATGTTGCAATGACACATACACTGCTGTTGCAGAGTTTCAAGACTGTCAGAGAGGCTGTGTGGGCGTTCAGCAGTCTCACTCCCCTTGAGATCTGCATTCAGATAAAAATACTCAACCACTCATCGAACGCTGAAGGGGTCGTGGTGTATATACAATATTTTTCTATGCAAATCCGATGTTAACAGCAAAGTAGCTTTTCTTAAAGGGGAATGACAGTTGATTAAATAATTAACTTCACTTCTGCAGCCATGGAGAGCCCAATTTATATTTGTCGGCAAAAAAAAATCAGTGCCAAGACTAATCTGTGATGTCATCAAGATCACTTGGATCAACTCCAGCAATTGGCTGATTGATTGATTCAGAGGTGAACTAGTATATCAACATGCACACTGATTTGTTTTGGATTCAGAATTTTCTGAGGACATATTTCAGTTGGATGAATTTCTTCACCCTGGTCTGAGGAACTTCTCAGACTAGACAGACTCACGACACTGGTGAATATTCAGTAATGCCGACAGTAATGAAACAGAATATGTACCTATATAACCCTGAACAGTTTATTGTCACCATTGCCATAATTTCCTATTAATTAGCTATAGATCTGTAAGGTGTGACATCAAACTAAGAGTTAGAAACACTCCATTTGTTCATTAAATTAAGTTGTCTTGGACATACTGGTGCAGCAACATATCAACAGCTACTGGCACACGTGATACAGGGACAACGGGGAATCACATTCATTAGATAGTAAACTAAACTATACATATCATTCTTTCACAAATATAAACACTTACTCTAACCAAGACCACCAAAGACTGGCTGCCAGATATGGCAACAAGAGGAACAAATTGGAGGAGAGCTTTTTTATCCTCATTTCAGTCTACCAAACAGAACTGTAGTGGGTTCAAGGGAAAACATGTTTTAATACTTATCCAGTGGTATTCTTTTTTTTTTAACTAAGGCACTGATTTTCTGGTACCGAAGTGAGTAGAGGAGGGAGTAACTTTCAGCCATATTTAGCTCTAGTTGAAGAGCAAAGGCTTAATGAAGTTTATTTAACTCCTCAGGCTTACCGAGATAAAAACAGCTACCAGCTGCACCCCACGAGGCTACATTTGGAATTTCACACACCATAAGGCTCACTCCCAGTTTCATTTACAAAGCGATTAAATTTGTTTCTCTCTGTTACAAACCATAGGGATAATTGAAGATGATGCCATCAGCAGTCATTTTGCCCATTGTCAGGCTGTATCTCTTTATGATATGAATTGTGTAATGCAAGTTTGGTCTCAGTGCGTATAATTACAGTCTGAATGAATGGTTCTATAGGCTTGTGATCACCGTTTGCCACTAAAAATAATGGTGAACTCCCCATAGTGTTGAAATTAAACATTTTGTGCTCTAGCAGTGAGGGCATATGTAGCACTTTCTACATGACATCTTGTTGCCATGCAATTACCAGCGATTCAGTCCCTGATTCATTAAGTTAGGCAAGTGTTTGTGTGTAAAGCAATCTTTCATCCTCTGAGACGTTGCGCCAAGATAGGAGTTCTCATTAGCGTTGACATCATCAGAAATGGCTCCAGTTACATCAGGATCACGTGCTTGATCTCTATCAATGTTCTTTACCTTCATGAAGACTTCTGTCAGATTCACTTTACTTGGACATCAGTTGGTTGTTTTGGTTTTCTGTAAATGATGTGAAGTACATAGGAGGCACATTGTTTACATGTCTCTTATTTTCCCCCATCAAGGTACCTATAGCAAGAGTGTTGGTTCATTCCAATTTTAGACCCTCTCTAATTAGTTACCCTGAGCATCTGACAAGAACAACAACATCTTTGTTGCTCTGTGGGGGGTAGCAGAGAGGGTCAAACAGCACAGAGCTGCAAACAGTACAACGGCAACACTGTGAGTGTTTTGCTTTAGTATAGTGACTTATGTTAGTAATGATCTAAAAGCGAACATGGCTGGAGCTGCCTGTTGCCATGTCAAACATGTCACTAACCTAAGAAGGATTGCTAATGCATAATGAACAGCTCAAAACAAATTTGGGGAAGGAACACCTTGGTGCATCAGGCTTTTTCTTCCTGCCCTGCTTTAGGGGAGATGTTCAAAGCTCTGTCACGGCGAAATGCTGCCCCGCTTTCAAAGACCCCCTGCTGCTTCTGTCAGAGCACCAATTCTCTCTGTACTCCATAAATTAAAGTTAGCCCAAATGTCTTGTGGCATAATTGGAGGCTTCAATCCTCCATACATATTAATTAAGACTAAAACACAAGCCTCCTAAACAGCATATGGTTTTATAACATCTTCAGTGTCCAGACCTAACCAAAACGTGTCAGCTTCCCTTGTTCTACATTACAGTGTGGGGAATAAGAGCAATGTTCTAATTATGAGCCTAAAGTTAGAGCAAGAAATGAAATTCCACCATGACTAATTATTATTAGCTTGCTGTCACAGTAAAGTTATCAGGGGTCATCCAAGTGAGCTATTGCCATTTTTCAGTCTCTTTAATGACGGAGCTTCGGTTTTTGTAGTCTGTAGGATTTATTTTTTTGATCTTAAAAATCCACCAACAATGTGTATGATTTCAAAAAAGGCTTTGTTAAATGGAATATTGATGGAAATGCCATCTCAAGGGAATATACCTTATTGCATACTCTCACTATTGAAACCCCAGAGATGAGAGGATTGATTACATTTTACTATGTTCACTTGGCCTAATTAAAGATCTAAGGGATAGCCCCTCGTGGGAAAACTAACTCCACTGTTTCATCTGAATGCCACAGCATCCGGGTCATACAACAACAGTACACCTCCTCTCTTACCTCTGGACGTACGGTTCGTTAACAGATTGCATTTATGCTGATTTGTGCCCCAAAGGGATTCTATATTTGGAGGGAGTGATGGGAGATCAGCTCAGCTGTGTCTAACTCTGCAGAACAACACACAGCAGTGAAAGAACAAAGGGATGTTCGAACATTCATGTGATTTCCTGCACACTCTCCAATATGACATTCTGCATTATTTCATCTGTATGAACTATAAAGAATATGAACAGGAAATGACATAGGGCTACATTGCAAAAGTTGCTTGTTGAAGCTGTTGAAGCTGACAAAAAACAGAGAGGAAGGGAATTATCATAGCTTCTCCCGACTCATTCAGCACCGCATTTTGCACAATGGAACAGATGGTGAGACATAAAAGTTACTCAATTACATTGATTCGGCGACAGGTGCCAATCAAAGTGCTGTCGCTGATGACTTTGATGATGACAGAACAGAGAGTTAACATGCTTCATTATGCTTCCTCATTATTTGGAGTGACGCACGCCAGCGAGTTTCGACAAATGGGTCTCTTGCCTCCCCAACAGCTTCATTTGAATCCAAATCAATAAGTCTCTCTCCAACCTGAAAGAAAACAAATGATCAAAACAGGGACTACAATTCTCTCAGCGCTCCAGAAGACCTTTTCTTTTGCTTGGCACGAAATTGACCTTAAATTGAATTTGGAAATCAGCGCGGCTAAAAAAATCTTTACTAAACAAATGAGCATACATTGTCTGTTGGTATCTGAAGTCAGCGGGGAGAGGAGGTGTCCAACCCTGATTGGGAGCTGTATTGCCAACAAAACAATTCAATTGTGGTGCACAGATTGGTTATTTGTCTCAATCGCCCAAATAATTCCTCTTACATTCATTCTAATTAACTTCAATTGAATTGGTTGTGTTCTACGAAGCTATCGTAACAGTGGTCAGTGCTCAGAAGACACTGATGTTTATTTGATTACTTTGCCTTAATTCTATTAAATTTACTATCCCACGTGTATTTAAACACCCTATGAAGTGAAAAATTACTTCAAAACAATACTTTTTTCAACCATTATGTTATCCAAGGAGATAACACAGGCCAAAAACATCCCATAATGAATGCACTCAAGAAATTTGTGCTGAACACAGGCAACAAACTTTATTCTCCATACTTCCACTCAGAAGTGTGTGTCTAGGAAGACTGTCATGGTGACACACTTCCTAATCCCTACCCATAGCTCATTGAGCCCACTCAGCGAAACGCAGAAACCATATTGGACTACCAATAAACAAAATTAACATGATTCAAAGGAACCATTCTAGAGTTTTTGAAAATACAGTGAAAGAAAGCTGGTTGTGCACCAAATAACACTCTTTGTTTTTGGGTAATTCTCAAATATTTCACATAACTGTATGGCTGAGCTACAGTGCAGCCACTTGATACCAGGATTCACTCCACTTTCTCAAGGGGAAATCTTATATGTTCATCATTCCATAGCTTAGACCAATAGAATTGCACACCAACAAGATGAATCTTTCAGGAAGGGTCTTTAGCACCACATCTTATCTCTGCCTGTCCATTTTACAAATGCGAGATTGACACTCACATTCCTCTATTGCAGAATTCCTAGTCGAAGTTTTCAAGATTCTTGTCAAATTGCTTCATAAGCCGCTAGTCGAAGAGCAGCTGTTGTCATAGCTGTTAGGCATCAGCATGAATAGCAGCAGAAGAGCATTTTGTCCTGCCAAGTTCTGTCCACAGACAAACTGTAGCTTGCAATAGCTTTCCCCATTTAATTGCTGTCAGTACTTATAACAGTGTCACATGTTTATTAGGTTCAAAACACAAAACACTTTTCTCAAGGTTGCTACACATTTTACAAAAAATTGGTCAGGGAGTATATGACACAAACTGGGCCTAGTTATTGTAAGTGAAATGTGTGTAAAATTGATAAGATTGATAAGTATCTATGGATCACTGAGTTTTCTCTTCTGTCTGTGGGCATAATTACTATTAGTAGTTACTAGTAAACTAAAGTATTACTAAACTCCAGTCCAATAGTTTCAGGGACACATGACATCAACCTGTTTAGCATGGTACCTGGACGCAGCAACCAAATTTTGGATTGTGACTCAGTCCAGAAATGTTTCACTAGATCAAAGCAAAATTACGGAGGACACAATTAGGTATTGCTAATAATCAAATACATTCAGTATTCAGTAAAATCAATGACTGTATTAGATCCAGAGGTCTGCAGTGTCAAAGTACAGACAAGGTAAGGTAAAAGGAATAACAGAACTAAAATGGAGCTGCCTGTATTTCATTTAGTCTGTACAAGTTCTGGAAAGATATATAAAAAGGATTTACTTTTCCAATTATTTGATAACAATCCTCACAAAGTCTTTTAAAAATTCAGAAAATCAAAGTTGGAATTTATCATATTTTGGAAGCAATCTGTTAAGATTTATAGCCCAAAGACAGATCTGTGGGCCAAATTCTGCTCTGCTCCAAATTCCTTTTGGCACTCGAGGGTTCAAGAGTAATTTTGAGATAACTTGCTATATTAATAAAAGACATGATGACATAAGACCTAAGAAGCAATTATTTACTCATTAAATGGGTTAGCAGGTTGGCCTAAAGCGAAACAGGCTAATTAATAAGGTGGTTGGCTCAATCCCCGACAGGAGGGTGTACTCCCTCTGTGAGCTGGTGACTGGGGGATGGCTGGTGTTACATCTATGCTGCTAAACGGCACTGACAAAGTGTGCTTGAGAAAGGCCCTGAACCCCAACCTGCTCCCAGGGCCGCTGCACCTCAGGTGAACCTGGAAAAATGCCCGTGCTGGGGGTTATGTGTGTGTGTGTGTCTGCAAGGGACACATAAAACAACAAATTCCAATTACTTTGAATAAATTGTATAATAAAGTAGTCTTAATATTCCTCTAATTTAATCTAATCAACCAATGTTCAATTGCCTCTCCTGTGACTTATGACCATCATCCGGGTTTCAGCCCTTGGCCGTCCATGCCAAAAAGTTCAGACAGCCCTGATTTATAGAGGGCTGTTGGATTTGATTGCTTGTTGGATTTTTACAGTCTTAAATGACAAAAAACGAGGGAGAATTTTCCTTATAAGATGAAGGGAGAAGTCATATCTTATGGTTTTTGATGGTGCAGAAATCTGAAGGATTTTTTGACTGGAATTTTCATAGGAATTTGAAACCAATAAATTCACATAGATTTGATCCAACAGAAAACAGCTCACAACACAGCTCCATTGCATCCCCTTGAGGATGGGCAAAGTGGTTAAACATGCACAAGAATAAAATACTTGTCTTGCAATAATACAGTGACAGGAATAATTTCATCAGAAGCATCTTAGACAGCGGTTTGGCAAAAACCCACAAATTGCACCACCACTTCAAAGGTGAATGTCCCATAGCAACACCACACAGTTTGAATACAGTTCATCAGTAACCCCATCAAATGGTTTGTATCCCACCTCCAAATGCTGAGGTTACTCCTCTCCAGATACTTGTGTGCCTTATCAGGGCTTCTCAGGCAGCAGGGAATAGAGAGGGAAAAAGAAAAGACAGACGTGCCACTGCCAAAGCTGAAAAAGTGCCTCTTCTTGCTCTGTTAAGCGTGAAGAGGAATTTAAATCTCCAGAGTAATACCTGAGGTTTTGTGTTACATTTACTGAGACTTTTTTTGCTCTAAACACATCTCAAACTCCCTTAAAACATCTTCTGAAGTTGTTTGGGGATCTGCTTTTTTGTAGTAGTTGGATTCAGTGCACTGGAAGAATTTTGCATTATATCACACTATAACAGCGTGACTTTGAGGAAACAATTCCACACAATATGTACCTCGATATTTTTTTATTGAAAATTTGTATTTTTCTCTGAGCTAGTGTATTGCTGAAACAGCTTAGATACATCAGTGGGTCCTCAGCCACTTAGAAATCAGCATTTTAAAGCATTTTTCTTTTTTCTTTTAACAGCAATTCAATTTACAATCACCTTTGTCATGTGAATACAAGCCTATAGCTTCATCATCAATAAACTGTCTCACAATCAGAATAGCAGAACGGCATTGTGTGGTTAATGCTTCAGCCCCCTCCTCTGGATCAGAGGCACAATTACATTGTGATTGAGTTGGTTGGATTAGAAGGTCTACTGATGCATTGCCCGACCACTTCCCTTCGGATAAACAGTGTTTCTCCTCCCAACAGAAAGACTTTAATAGATATCAAAAATCCTTTACTGAGATGTTTAAATGTATTGGTTGTGACAACAAAAAGGAGGCGGTCAGAGAGTGATTTCAAGTAAATGGAAAGAACAGCACACAAATATAGGTAATTGTATTATGGAGCCTTGTCCCAAATGCAACTTTGCTCAACTTTTGCTCAAATGTTTTTCTAAGTTAACACCCAAGTCCAATTCTTCCTTAGATGTCCTTGGGGCCCTTTTCATTCCACTGTATTCAAATTGATTTCTGGGAAATGTACCACCTTTAAGTGAAATCAAAATGAGAAAAATGAGTAATGCTTAAGTCCCTATTGCCTTTTTCCTCCCCCCAAAAAAAGATTTACACCTGATTGTATCATTTATCATAAAACTGCTGTGTACAAGACAGAGCATGTTATACATTATTGCATTGACTAGACTAAACAGAGGGTAAGCTGTGCATAAACACTGACTACACTAAGCTTTTACACTTCCATTGTGTGCAGAGAGCTTGTTACTTATTGTTGTCCAATGTTATGGAAAATAAATGGTTGATACACTTTTCTTGTGCAAATGCGTGTCATAGAAATATATAGAAAGAAATTTCTGAATTACATAACAATAATCAAGTGTCTCTCCAATATCTCCAAGCTGATATAATATGATGTAAACAATAAGGCAGCTAAGCCTTCACCGAGTATATGTATTATTTAAACAGGAAGGAAACTGAGATGTGTGGCTAAGAAAAATACTGAAATGATACTGAAATAAGGTCAGGCAAAGCTATTTCAAATATTCATCAGTCAATCAGCTGAAATCAAAACTGAAAGCAGATGTAACAGAGTATATTGTGCCACATTGTACATAGAAAATGATTCCATAAGGGTACCTCAAGAGTTTTTGTCCAAGAAGACAGAATGAACAGGTTTTGGCCATGTGCAATAATCACATTCACCCACAGCAAGACCAGGATGAGGACAACCACCCTTGATACGGTACACAGTTTTCTCAGTTATGAAACTTGTTTATCTTCCATGGAACATCAACGCAGCATGTATGACATCCAATTGGGCATTGTCTTCTTGCTAGTTAGAAGTTTCACTGTTAGTTAGAAGTGCATCACTGGATTTGTCTTTAATCCGGCATGTCTGACAGTCTGTTCAGCAAGCTTCGACAAAAGGAAAAAGCAAACATGGAATGGCCTTGAATCCTAGTTTGGAGGAAACTCAAACATTCAATCACAAATAATATAGCTGTATCTAAGCTTCTGAAGATGGCTGTAGATGGCTGACTGACAAAGCAGATTTGCTAACATGATCTCAAGAGTTGACATGACTGGATGTTTCACAAGAAAACGTTGCTGTTCTAAAACAGATTACACATACTTGTGGAGTGGACTCATAAGAAATTATATTCTTGCATAAAATTTTTATAACATTTTTGGACTCATGTATGTAAATATGTGTTTATTAGAGTGATTTGATTTATTAGGCAGTACTCTGAACATTTAACTGGCTTAATTCAAAACTGCTGCATAATGGCAGACCATACATATAAAAAAGCCACCGTTGTACCACCTAAGAGCCAGGGGGCGCACTTTGCTTTTCACTATTTTTGTGTGGCAATATCTCACAGGTAACTGAGAATAAACAAAATTGTTGACCTTTTCAATTTTGTTTTGGTTTCAGCCCAACTTATAGATTGACTGACTGTATTAGCTTTTTCACAATTACTGGCAAATGGATGTGCAAGAAACTGCGGAATAGGGTAAAAAAAAACTAAAAAAAAAACTCCAATTAAAACAAAAACGTAAAAAACAAACAAAATCGGTTGCAATAGATAATCAATTAACCTATTGAGTGGGTTATATAAAATATGATTTCTTATACAAAAAATCCAAAGCTTTGTAATGAGCCACAGATGAATCCCA
Organism: Gephyroberyx darwinii; assembly: GCA_900660455.1. Taxonomy (NCBI): domain Eukaryota; kingdom Metazoa; phylum Chordata; class Actinopteri; order Trachichthyiformes; family Trachichthyidae; genus Gephyroberyx; species Gephyroberyx darwinii. Next base: position 17,207 of record CABFOQ010024026.1, read on the forward strand.
ACAATTTAAAGCATATGAATGGTATAGTTGGTCACTGAACTTGAGAACAAAGGTGTGTCAAATAAATTAGTTGAGAAATTAATAAACTGCTGGGATTCTATTGGCCATGTTTTAAAGGAATAAATTTGGGATAATGGTTGCCATATTTTTCATTGTAATTTTTCGAGAATTTTTTTTTGACAACTTCTCTAGTGGGAGTACTTGATTATCTGATGTTTGATAGATTTGGGTTATATTTTCTCTGAAGACAGATCTGTTCCTCGGTATAGTTATTCCTGTGCCAACCATTAAGCAAGATGTTTTTCTTGTTCTTGTCCGACAGCTGCTATTGCTGATTACCTAGCTGGCATTTTACCCCATATATTTCCTTTGAAATTCTCCTGTCTTTCAACAGACCTGTGCGAACTTCTCCATTTGCAACCATGTTACAAAGGCAGGTCTCTGGACAAAATCCCCATACCATCTGTTTTGGACACCGTGGCAGAACGTAAAGTAGAGCTAATTTACTTTGCTGGCGTTGAAAATAATTAGAAAATCTCATGAGGTTTGAGAGTGGATTTTTTTTCCTACTAACTTTATTCTCTGTTCAGGGGATAAATAGAAGTGCATTGACTTGCTAAGTTGATACTCCAAAAACTGGTAGAACTGAGATGGTATTCCCACAAGTAATCTCATTAATCATACTTTCTAAGCACTTGCAACTTCAACAGGCCCAGGGAAGTAGCTCAAGTCCAATATTAGTATGAATAGTAAATTGTAGAATTTTGTTTAGTGCTTAAACAAAAATAAGATCTCACCATTTCATATGTTAAAATTGTGCCCATATTGCTCATTTGTCAGATCTTTTGAAGGTTTTCCGATCATGTTAGCAGCTAAACAGTGTTTAAAAAGGTATTTGTTATTGATTGCGATTACGTGCTTCATTGTACAGCAACAGTTTCAGGTGTTTTGTGCAGCAAAATTGCATGAATTCTTAAAAAAATAAAATTAAAAAAATCGCAAGTCAACCCCCACCAAAAAAAAAAAGGTAAGAGATGCCAAAAAAGAGGGGTTTTACAACTACCTCCCATTGAGAGTAATATATAACCACTTCCTATGATAAAGAGCAAAGGTCTACTGCATATCACAGGAACTATTAAAATAGTATTTATGAACTTTATGAAAGACATGGGTTCAAAGCAATGGAGAATATGCTTGTTTCAAGTCTTTATAAATATACCTTAAATTGAACATCTGCACAGTAAACACCAAACAAAATGAATGTTTCATGAGTATAAAATTTTCATTTAGAGTACCAACTTTCATTTGAGGTAGACTGTTTGTTCTTCCAACAAACATGCAAACCAAAGGCTCATGATAAATGGAAACTATTAAAAATAAATAAATAAAAACATAGTGCAGGGTAAATGAAGAACAAAGTGGACTCAACTTCTTATACCTGTAGCATTGAATAAAACTATCAATCATTTTCCTCTGAATTATCCTCCATATCGTCCCTCTCAAAAGCTGCTGAGTCATTGGTTGTAGTACAAGAACACAAATGTAGACCTAGTTTGTTGTTTGATTGGGACATTTTGTGCAAAAGAAGTGTGATTATTGACCACAATTACAAGTGGTCTGTTGATTTGGCCATTTCATGCGAAAAAACTGCCGTAATTTTGCAACTTTGCAACTTTATTGTCCCTGCTGGGGAGTTTGTCAAAGACATCAAAGCCACAGCAGCAAGGATATAAAAACTATTACAATTAAACTGTAAGTTCTCGTCGATACTGCAGGCACTGGTTGAATATGCATAAATTTTTGTGATTTCAAAATTCCTGGAGGGACTGTACAGACCAATCCTTTGACAACGTCCCTGATTACGTCACCACTCAAAGTGGTTGCAAAAAGACCGGCGGGAGTAAGGTTAATAAGATTGGCAAACACTCTGATAAACTTTACTATTAAGGAGACAAAACAATATAAAAATGTCCTGTTGCACTGTTGGCTGCCAAAAAAAAGAGCCGGAATCAGGAATTTTTATAAAATACCATCAGATAAAAAATAATTTGAATCAAATCGAGACGCCTCTAGTTGCTATCAGAAGAACCAACTGGACGGAGGACTTCATAGTTTCCAGTAAACATTTTATATCAGGTACTGTAGCTAATAAAAGGACATTTCTATATGCAGATCAACAAGTAGCCAACATTGTCTGTCTAGGATATATGGCATTAAATTAAGACGTACACTCAAATTCAGGTGTACGTATTAACACAGGTCCAATACTGTCAAAAAGTTTCAAGGCTACTACATTTATCTATCTAGACTTTAAATTCAATTGTAATTGAATATAAAGTTTATATTGTATCTATCTCAACAAAATACCAGGCCATCAATCTGAAAGCTAATGGTATGTAAGTGTTGGGTCGGTAGTACATAAAAAAAAAAAATGCTGACCAAATCTAGATACAGTAAGTCTTGTACACTCTTGTGAATTTAAACAGAATGGTGGTGTCAGTGTTTCTCAGTGAACACCAATACAACACAAATATGAAACGTGATAATGGGTTAATTTATCTCGTTATCTCGAGAAATCGGCCTTTTGTTTTCTCGAGATCACAAGATAAATTAACCTGTTATCACAAGAAAACAAGCTTTGTTATCTCGAGATAACAAAATAATTAACTTGTAATCTCGAGATAACGGGATTAAAAAAAATAATTGCAAGCAGGGCCGTTCTCGGCTTCCGTAGTCTTGAGCAGACAAACCATTCTAATATTCCGACCAAGTTTCACTACGAGACATGAAGACATGAAGTGAACTCCGTATCACTACAGTGGTTTTCTGCCACCAGTTCGTGTGAATGCTCGGCAATGTTTGCAAACATTGGGATTTCATAATATCCCCTTGCAAGTCACAAATACTGACACCAAGTGGAACACGCTGGTAGTGCAGTGAGCTGATGTGACCAAACTATTGAAAAACAAATAAGATGTTGTGGACCCTTGGACAAACAGGACCTCAACATTAGTATCTCTATTTTATTCCCTGTTTTCTGGTAAAATACACATATAACCATCTAGGGGTTAATGATGAGTCAAGATTTGGAGTGATTTCCAATGTTGACATAGTTCGCCATTTGTTGCCACAAATTGTCAGCAGCTTCTTTGTAATATTGCCTATCTGCAGCCAATTGCATGCTAACATTATTATTTGTACCGCCTATATTGTTAAAACATTTGGTGAGCAGCTGGCAATCAGTAATCAGATATTGGATAACAGACATTAAAGAGCAACCCGTGGTGACCTGAGACCGCTATGAAGGACATTATGAAATTGCTTGAAAAGGACATCTGTGATTGATGAAGTTATCACTAAAAAGCAATTCTTTTAGCTGGTGTTGTTTAATTTCAATCAATAACACAGGTGAATGTAATAATACACTGTCTCTCATCTATTTTCTCTCCATCAGATGCCCCTGCCACACTAGGACTTCCCATTGTTTAAGGAAAAACCAATGAATAAAATATAAGTGAAAATTGTATTTTCCATATGAATAATGTAAAAGAGGGCACGCTGTTGGCGTTCACGTCTCAAGGTTATACTATATTGTTAGTTTCCCCCGCCTGGCCCATGCTTTGTTCTTGTTTGGTATGAAATGAGAGGATACAATTCTATCAACAGTTTTCTGTTCCGGGGGAAAAAGTTTGCCTCCTCCCCTGGGCTGCATTATTCCAGGAAATTGAAAGAAAAATTCCAAACCCAGCATGAGGTATGTAGTGTCAAGGCAGTGCCATATGGTATGCCTCGGAGAGTATGCCAAAACTTTTCAGTACAGCTTGTTTCCCTCCCTCAATATCAAATGATTCCTACCAGGAAGTAAGTTGCAGGAGACAAGGAAAAGAAGGAAGGAAAGAGGAAGGGAGAAAGAGGATTTGAGGGGGAGACTGGGACAGGATAGTGTGCTAAAATCAGACATTACTTAAATGACTTCAACATTCAAACCAGTGAATCAGAAGGTTCAGAAGAATCAGAAGGTCTTTTTCTTTGACAGGCCAATCATCTCATTTGAGCATCAGCTATATGAATGCACTGTTAGATGTTCATGCAGTTACATTTTTTACGAACAGAATCTAGCAGAATGAGCAAGGAGCGGAGGAGAGTCTTACACATAACTAATATCAAAACTGAACTGCCACTTTACGATACATCAACAGTGACAAGTTTCAGCGAGCTTGTCAGCTTTTTTACATTGGAAGGTGCACGTCTGAAACACGCTTCTCTGGGCTCCTGTATTGAGACTGCCCACTCCTGATTTATCCATCTAGGATTGCATACCACTAGATGCAAATATAGTAATTCATGATAAATTTGGGCCATTCCAAAGGAGCCATCTCCTTTTCCTTGCAATGATTCCTGGAAAACAAAATCTCAGCTTAGTGCCCTACAACGTCTAAGTGAAGCTCATTAGCCACCATATGTTGGTAACATAACTTGGCCTAATTGGAGACATTTAAAAATGTATTAAGTAATATTCTTACAGCCCCATAACATATCTGCAGGGATTTGATAAGGTGACTCAACAATTATGCCACCATGTGCTGAAATGTCTTATTTTTTGGGCATTTGTTTGCCTTTATTGGACAGATACCAGTAGAGTCAGGAAAGATTGGTGGTGGATAGAGGGGAGGGATGGCATGCGACAAAGGTCCTGGGCCAGATTTGAACCCATGACATTGTGGTTACATGGTATGTGCCTTAAACCACTGACCCATGACACCCGCATGCTAAGATTTCTGGCTTTCAAAAGTTGTCCCCCTCCCCATCGCATTTTCAACTGCTCAAAGATGGAGGACGGTTCTGAGAGCAAGCGACCATTATCGTAATATCAGTTGTTCTCAAGCCACAAAAAGAAATGACAGCAATATAACTTTGCATCATGATAAAGGACCTATAGCTAACATAACTGTTAAAATGTGACTTTTATATTTGTCCATTACAGGCCACCATAAACTGCGCCAGAAACTGGTCGATGTTATTGCAATACCTTGATCGCCGCTAGTCGCTAAATTACTTAATGCCGCTTTAAAACATTTTACTTCCCACTGATATTGGAATACAGCATGGTTGCCTTACCACTGTTACTGTTGATAACAGGACAATATGACATAACATCAGTCAAATAATGCTCTTAGTTAGTTAGTTATGTTAGACAACTTTAAAAACAGCTGCTCAGCCACACAAAAAAATAACCGCTACTAGTTCCTATATAACTTGGGAAATACCCAATTGTAAGTAGCTTTCGTTAAGTTCGGCGTACCAAAATAAGAGACATAATAGATTTTATTTGATGGTTCTTTGTGCTTGGTATTTGAAGGTACTGTCCCTTTAAGAGCCCGCCCACTGAACATGTGACGCAACAAGGAAGTTAACGTTAATGAAACTAGAAAGTATCTCTCTACAGCGAATTATTTTAGATATTAACTTTAATAGCCTCCTCTGCGTTTTGCCAGGCCTTCTTCCGCTCAGGCGGCGTGAAACATAGCGACGAATGCGGAACAACTGTCCGCAGCCCTTCTCCCTTCTTCCAGCTACTTTGGACAAAATGTTTCCCCCACTACTGATTTCTATTTTACTCTTCCCATTTGGACATGCATCCCTACCTCTGGTTATCAATACGTGGCCATTCAAGGATGCAACGGCTGCAGGTAGGGCTGTAGAGAACAACATGTATAACTGTCTCCACGGGAATCGTTGAAGTTTCTTAGTGTCTCGTGGTTTTCAATATGTACCATCGTGACCCGAGTGTAGGTTTTCACTACAGCCACTGATTTCACTAATTGGCTCACGTTCAGCCACAGAGGAGGAGCCAATTAGTTAGCTGATTGAAAACTTGCTCCCACTGTAGTCACGATAATAATCCTTATTTGTAAAGCACTTTTCAAAACAAAGTTACTGCACAGAGCAGTAAAACACTGGATGATGCGAAAACAGGAAGGGTAAGAGATATAGGATATGCAGCATAAATACATACGCGGGGGGAGGCAAAACGAGTTGAAAACAGAGTGGGAAAGGGCCATACTAACTTAAAGTAAATAAATAAATAAACGGAGAGGGATTTACGTACTCTTACGTGTGTAAGAGAGGAGTTTTAAGAAGTGAATAAAAAGATAGATACTGATTTGGCAAGTTTGAGCTCCTCAGCTGCAGATCGTTCCAGTCTGGGAGTCCTGATCGAAAAAGCCCCGACGCCTCTAGTGCCTCAGCATGTACATGATTGAAAACAGCAGTGGTCCTCAAATTAAGTACTAGACTACTGGTTTTCCTTCTATCTGTCCGACCTTTGACACCAAGTGAATGTAATGAACTACCTGGTAGGATAGAAACCCAGTAGTACTCTGGACCCTGAAGACTACTACTCTAGTGCATGTAGTTATCACAAGGGTGGACAATTATGTGCCATGGAGAGCCAAGAGTATGCAGGTTTTCCCTCCAACTAATCGCTGCACCAGGTGATTTCCCTAATTGGTTGCTCCCTCTCTGCTTGAAGGTATGCCTATCATCTGGTGGCATATTTGATTGGAAGGGAACCCTGCAGGCCCTCTACCACATGATTGGACACCACTGGGCTGTTGTATTGAGGACCGAGAGTCTGCAGTTTCTCATTTGAACCAATCAACTGCACCAGGTGGTTGAGGACTGCATACTCTCGGCCCTCCATGTGACATGGTTTGAGACCCCAGGGCTTTTATTGATCACATTTATACCACTACTTTTGCCTGAGGCAGGTAGCCTGTTATATATCAACAGCTATTTGAAAGTATCTTGTGAGCTAGTACTATTGATCAGTCTCTACAAATAGCATTTCCTTGCAGAAGCAGCTGACAATAGCAGGCTGATCTCTTCTGAAAGACAAATGCATTTTACACCTGAAAATGATTGATACGGAGGTCTTGAGAAAACAACTATTACTCAAGATGGTAGTTGAGCAGATATGAGTTATAGATTAACTGTATGTAGTCTTTAATAGATTATCTATTAGTGGTAGTTGTCTGCTGAAAATAGACAAATACAGTGATGTGAGAATTTAGATGCAAGCTGGTGACGGAGACACCAGTTGGTCGTTTGATCCCCTTTGGCACTTAGAGGATCTGTGACCAAATGGCTGTCGGCACACACTCCATGTCCATCGGGAATCCATTGCACTGGTCATTTTGTGCATCATCTAAACCTTTAATTCCTCTGTTAAATGGTTTAGTTTGGCAAATAGTTTATAGTGATAGTTTTATTCATACATTGTCAGAAATCTCTGCTAACCGTCATGCGTCTTGGTATAGTGTATTACAATACTTAACATACAGTTTAATTCCACTAAAGTTTAAGTTCACTTACACAACTTATTCAACTGAATTTAAAATGGTACTCTCTGGGCAATTATGAGTTCACTGTTGTTCAACACATATTATTGTGTCAAGCATTAGCCAATGTACAGTATGTGTTTCTAATGTTAACAGGGATATGGGGTAATAGATAATTTGACATAACTGTGGTAATTCTCTTGCGATCAACATGTCTAACGCAGTATGCCACAGTGTGTCTGTCTAAATGTGTTGTAATGGTTTATTACATTCAGGGCAGGGAGCAAATGTCTGCAGATCATAGTGGCTGGTCAATCTCAAAATCCACCAGCGATTTTCACTATTATAGGCATATAGACATTTACAATAGAATATGATCCCAAATTATGGTTGGTTAGCTGTCAAAATGTCTGGTAGAGGAGGCAAACATGCTAGCCATAGCCAAAATGTAATTTATCATGTGGCTGGTAGTTGGTGTTAATTTCCCCCTGTGGGTACAGTGTGTCTGTTAGTGTTTCTCACTGTATATATATATGTGTGTGTGTGTGTGGTCTGTATTATACTGTAGCATGGAGGGCCCTGCAGTCGGGTGGATCAGTGCTGGATGCAGTGGAGAAGGGCTGTGCCCGTTGTGAAACAGACCAGTGCGATGGCAGCGTGGGCTACGGTGGAAGCCCCGACGAGGCTGGAGAGACGACCCTGGACGCCATGATCATTAATGGGTAAGCCTCATCCAAAGCACAGATGTGTGTAAAATAGATGGATCTGGTTGTTGTCTTCCGTGGGAATAAATTGGGGTGTTAACCACCAGCAAAGTACAGTAAAACATAGTAAAGATAAAGAATGCAATACTTTTCATAAAATACAGTATAAAGAAGCAGTAAAAAAATTACTGAAAATGAATTATGTGATGTACTGACATTTCACTATATTGGTCCAAAACATACCATCAACTGCATTCTACACCTTGCAACTCTTTTTTCGCTTAGTCAAAGTTGACTTCATTTAAACAATTCCAGTTGCGTCCAGTCACCCAGCAGGAGGGTTTACTCAGTGTCTTCTCTGAGCAGGGATACGATGGAGGTGGGTGCAGTTGCCGACTTGAGAAGAATCAAGAACGCCATTGGCGTTGCAAGAGCTGTGATGGAGCGAACTGAACACACATTCCTAGTGGGGGAGTCAGGTATGGCAGGAATAGTGTTTATGAAAATTATGATAAATAATGTAAGTATTGAAATGGATACTTTGACATTTTGAAATGTAGTTGCTAATTTTTCTTCAAAAACATTTTGCTCGATACACTATATGTGCATATACATTCAAAATGTATACTTTATATGAATTCAAATTGCTGACCAACAGCGATCTTGCACTTCCTCAGTAATTGCAGTTCTGTAGGGCTAAATTACAGTTTGAATGGAATTAAATAAAACAAGATTTATAGACATATGTTTATTGACATTTGTTTATTTTCTTCACCAGACACATTAGGAGAAAATCATTTTAGGCATTTAGCTGACACTTATCTAGAGTGACTAGTGCAACAGTAGAGAAAGCTTCAGTTCCTGGATCACCAACATTACAAGCAACCAATAATGAGTGCATGTGTCAGAGCCTTCGTGCCCTACCAATAATTGAATGATCATGTAAGGAACAAGTGCTTGGAAAGTAAATGCAAGTAAGACCTAAGGTGAACACTAGAAGGGATTTTAAAATGTCTAATGAGAGAAATTAGAGTAAGCAGAGGACGAAGATGAGCACACCTGGCTGCAAGCCATTTTAAGGAAACCGAAGAACATAGAAACCTTTTCTTTAAGTGTGATAAGCAACTTGTGAAGATGTCAAGCTATCCCTATAACAGCTCATTTCATTCCATTGAAACTGAATTTGTTAAGTTCTATTCAACTAGATTAAAAACAGCACTCAGTTGTTCAGCACTTAAATATTATATAATTATTAATTTATAGCACAAATACCATATAAAGCAATAACACTTCAAAAATACTTGTACTATAAGACTTCACAAGGCTAAACAAAATTAGACTGCCTCCTTTGATTGTGACACTGTGTTTTCTGTAACCCAAGGTCAGGGTGGATGTGTAACTAGTATTATTTTTCTCTTTACAGCCTCTGTGTTTGCTGAAAACATGGGCTTCTTTGCAGAAGACTTGACAACCGACAAATCCATGAACATTTTCTCACAGTGGCTGAAGGGCAACTGCCAACCTAATTATCGAAAGGTGTGTTTTATTCCCTTATTTTGTTCAGTAGCTTCAGGAGTGCCACTTCTAAAAGATTGATACAAAGATTGTTTGTATTCTTTAAACCATCTCTTTCAACTCTCAAGTGAATCAGAATTATTTTTCTTTTTAATTCAACCTTGATCTATTCAGGGAGTATGCATGATCCTTTTTATCAATGCCCTGCTTCACATTTACACAAATACACTTATAAACAGTCTTGGCCACTGAGCAGCTCAAATAATCAAAATAATTCCAGTTCACTTGAACATCAAACGAGTGCAAAGCAAGTGAATGAACCTTTCACACCTCCCAACAGGGAGAAGTGGCACAGGCAATCACACAAGAGCAGAGAAGAAGTCTTTGAGGTAGAGGAGACAGGGAATTGTTTTTTTTTTCTCCCACAAATTACACTACATTCATTTACGTACATATTTTAGGCACCGTACTGGTACTCAAGGATGCTTCGACAGGACATATGGCTGTTGAAGGAATCAAATCTGTGACTTTTTGTTTATGAGGTGGTCCCTCCAAACACTAATCCACTGTGCTGCCCATCACATTCACATCACTCTGCACTTAACAACCATCATGTTGGTCTCAATATTCTGGAAGCATGGCTTTGACTAGGTTATACAATCAAAGATTAAGGTGCTTTGGTTGTCAAAATGTAATCTAAATGGCGTCTTTATTTTCCTATGTACAAATTTGACAGCTCATAATCCAAACCAACAAGACTGCCGGCTCCTCTTTAGTTTATTTTTGTGATACATTGCCATGCCATTTAAATATTTGCTGATAGTGTTGTTTTGTCACAACATGAAATGAAATCATTATTTGTCTTACTTGTGTGGTATTTCGTTAATTAAGTCCCAGGAGAATGAAACAAAGAACAAGGCAAACAATGATGAGTTTCTCTGCTGTCAACAGAATGTGTTCCCAGATCCTTCCAAGTACTGTGGACCCTACAAGCCCGGGGCAACTCGCAAACAGAGGAGGAGAGCACCACACATTGATATACACTCCCATGACACCATAGGTAGGTTGTATCAATTAAGATAGCATGTGAAGTCAATCTTAATTCAGTATTTTATTTGTTTTTATGTACTTCAGTGAAACTAGTCGTGGATGAACAGAATTATGGCAGCATAGCATGAGCCAGAACACATACAGGACTAGAATAGGATCAGTTCCAAGGCAGTCAGACAAACCTACCTAACTACCAGGTCACTACTGAAATGGGGTCCTCCAGGCCTCCCATGTACTATAAGTTAGTTTTGTTTTAACTTTTTGTAAACTTTTGCATTAGTATGTCAATTGCCATTGCACCAGGGATGATTGCTATTGATCAAGATGGTCATGTGGCAGCGGGTACATCAACCAATGGAGCGACTCACAAAGTTCCAGGGTATGTACAAAATGTTGAATTCTCTTTCAAAAATGACGTTTAGTTGTTAGCTAAAGCTGAAAGCCATTATTCGGCATTTATTGGTGTTTAAACTCTGGTCATGTCCCTGTTCTGCAGTCGTGTTGGGGACTCTCCTATTGCTGGAGCAGGGGCCTATGCAGACAGCTCAGCAGGTGGTGCCACAGCTACTGGAGATGGAGACATCATGATGCGTTTCCTACCCAGGTACCAAGACCCTTTTATGGACATGCTCACACCACGTTTGGAGCAGTTTATTCAAACTGTATTTACTCCTTTAGTTTGGTTCGAGACCACCTGAAAACCAGAGCCTTAGTCCAAACTGCAGTGTAGTTTGTTAGCAGTGAAAACGTAATCCAAACCAACAACAGGAATTGTTTTCATGGGTATGTGGAAACGGATGTTGACACCTATTAGTCAGCAGTTACTGATGCTTGCAAAGCCTAGCATAACAAAATGAACCAAGGGTAAACCTGGAGTCGAGGTGAGGTGAAATGCGTCCTTGATCTAAAGACTGAGGAATGAATGTGGAATGAACACTAGAGAAGTTAAATTACGGCAAAGAGCCCTGGCAAGTCTATCATGCCTAACTAAAGTTACAGGGACTGGAATCAGATTTGTTTTGACTCTCCCCTCGCCACCAAAATCTCCTACCTGACAGGCTACCAAAACTCTGTCCAATTAACAAGCTACTTGTGAGTACACGTGACATATTTTTGGTGTACACCCGCTCACCCAGCAGAGAATATCCAGGTCACAGTTGGTAGAAAATTGCCGCAGCATCACTTCATTGGCTGCAGGTGCAAGTTGAGATCAATTTTAACATTTTATTGTTTACTTTTAGGGCACGTTTTGGTCTTGTACCTAGCTATATTGCTGAGATTTTTTTCCTCCCCCAGAGCCCCTTACAAGCCCAAGCACAGCCTGAGCCTATGATTTCACCTATACCTATGATTGCATGCTTTTGAATGAAGACTAAAGGTGATGGAGTGTTCTCCATCAGGGCCCCGAGGCTCTAAACAACATGCCCAATGAGATCAGGCTAGCAGACTCAATGGCCTCCTTGAAAACGTGTTTCAAACGTGTGTTATATATATATATATATAAAGCTTCTTCCTCACTTCAACAGAACGTGAAGATATGTGTTGGTAATAATATTTGTATGAGGATGTGTTCCCACCAATGGTTATTCATCAATCTGAACGTGTCTAACGATGCAGTAAAAATTCCACAGCCAGGTGATTTGGCTGGGTAGCATCTTGTTCATGGTTTGTATCACACCCCCACTGTTAATAATTAATAATAATAATGATTGAAGCTACATGGTTTTCCCTTGACAGAGGCATGATGCTGATAGCTGCAGAGAACATTGACATCTGTGATACCTGTGGTTTGAAACAGCCTATTTCTGGTGTGAGCCTTCAGCTGCAAGTGCTATTCTGTTGAGAGGGGGTATGACTATTGCCCAAAAGCCATTTGTACAATCCACACAAGTTTAGATTTAACTAAAGTTGCTGTTTGTTTCCAGGCTGGGAAAATACTGCCGTTTCAAAAGGTTTTTTATACCTTGATTTATCCTGACCAGTTTACTGAGCACACCGTTTTCAGGGGGCTGCCTCTTACATCATACTCTTCTGAGTAGCTTCACTGGAGCAATTTAGGGTTACGTTTTCTCAAGGGGACATTGTTCGTAGTTGTTCACAGAGAAGAGTGTGCTTTTCCAGATCGGATGTATTCCACCAGTCCAGGCATTTAAAGAATCAATGGCCTTGTGGTTACAAGGCTGTGTCTGTTAACCGCTACGGTCACCGTCCAGCAGCAGCAACAGGCCATTTCAAACCACATGTGAAGTGTAAGTGAGATGGTGAGAAAACTTTACATTGCAGGTCTGAAGCAGAGTCGTGGGATGCATTCAAATGAATATATCACTCTCTAAACGTCTAACTTCATTCAAACTAATTTGCTTGCTATCTTGTGTGGAACAAGCCACTTACATGGTACATCTCCTGTGAGAAGTATTAGCTGAGGGATAGGACTCCTACCCATTTTCCATTTTAAAATACCATAGTTTTCCAGAACTCAATTTTTAAACATTGCACATTTGTCACTCATTGTTTAACATGTTTGACCTTAGGCTAATGGAGTAAATGGTGCACACGGTCTTTCTGAGGAGCAAGCAATTTACATTGTGGTGATGGTGAATTACTACAATTTCTCACCATTTCCAGACTTCGCATACTCCTAAAGACCTGCAAATTGTCAGTCATCTTCCATACTTTCCAGACACGCTTGCGAAACCTGGAGTGAAGCTGTGGATATTTCAATATTTTATCATATCTAATCAGTGCATAATCTTTATCTGCTGGTGTCACATGCCATAACTGTAAGCACATCCATCAGCATCCGTTACTCTTGGTTGGTGGCCTTGACACAGTCCCTTTAGTTTATCTCATGTACTGCATGTAATCCTGCCACCAGCTACTTGGCTGTGGAGCTGATGAGGGCCGGGGCAGATCCTTCGGCAGCCTGCCAGACGGCCATTTCTAGAATCAAGAGGTATTACCCTGAGTTCTTTGGAGCCGTCATCTGTGCTAACACAACGGGCCATTATGGTGAGTGTTTGGATTCACACATACAAACTGTACAGCTTCTGCCAGAGATGCCAGACAGCCCTCACTGAATATAAGAAATTAAAAAGGCGAGAGGATCTAAGAAAATATGAATGTCCAAAAATGTAGATGTATGTTGGTGCTCCTGCTGGCCCTCATAGCACTAATATAATTTCATTTTTCCTCTTTAATTGTCTAAGGTGCGGCCTGTAACAAACTCCCTAGCTTCTCCCAGTTCCACTACATGGTGTCAGACTCCCAGTCGAACACACCGCTCCTGAAATCTGTGGACTGCTTTTAAATTACTTGGCAGTATTGATTGTTAACTGATACTGTTGTGCACTTTCCAGTGTATGAATGGATTAAGTCTTTATACTGTACTTTTTAATGGTTCTAATTTGTAAATAAATTGTAATGATTATTTCACAAATACATTGACTTGTCACCACTCACTGAGTTGTTTAGATTATTTATTTTAAACATGGAGGTACATAAGTAAGACGGTTTCCATAGACATGAATCAGACAATACACAATAGACAATCACACACTCAAATACACAGTTGAGTGGGTATAAAATCGCCTCCCTTTTTGTAAGGGCAAATGAACAAGTAGCTGGACATACCACATTCAAAATGCATGACTTGGAGGTTGTAAATGCCTCAAGCTGTCAGATAATTCGATAAGATTGTCAGACAGATTCTTTATTCATTCCCAGGGGAAATGTACAAAATGATTTTGTACAAATCAGTAAATATTAACAGCCAGGAAGGACGGATGCCCACTGGAAAAAGTCACACTGTTTATCCTTGTTAAAGCTGCACACGTAAAAATCTTGGCCATTGTTGGGTCCCAGTTTTAGAACGGTCCTCATTAGACAGCGTTTCCCATGGTGACACAGAGGGAAGTGTAAGTCAGCCCACTGCAGACAGAAAATGAAAAAAGAGGTTTTATCAATAAACATTCATCATTTCACCCATTAAATTTTGATGTGAGTGTGTGCAGATTATCTGAAATATGTCTACTCAAGATTTTTTTAAAATCTGTTCACAGTTGATCATTTTGCAGAACACATAATTCCACAGATGTTTTGCGTAGCTTCTCATTTTCACCTCAAAGAAGTTGCACTGGGTCTCTCTGGGGAGGGAGCAGGCATAGAACTGTCGTCCCTTATTCTCCCCATCCTTGTGGACCACTCTGATGACGGCCAGACGACGGTGGGACATACAACAAGGGGTGCTGGGACTGGGAGAAATGGAGGAACCGCCGTTTGTTGCTTTGGTCTGGTGCGAACTGACAGAATTGAAGAAACAGTCTTATTAGTTAGAAATAAATAGAAAATAAAGCACAGGAATGACTGTCACAGCGACCCTTATTAGCAAGCAAACAACCTTTCTGCTACACTATGTGAAGATATGTGTTGGTAATAATCATTGTATGTGGATGGTTTCCAACCACGGCCATTTGTCAATCTGAACTTTTCTAACAATGGCACATTAAAAATTCCACAGCCAGGTGCTTTTTCATCCCACTTATCTCCCTGAAGTTGCAAAAACTTCTCTTATTATAAACTTTTATTCATGAATAGCCAAGCAAGGGATCCACTCACCCTGAGTTGGGGGTTCCATTTTGAGCATTGTTACTGGGAAAGGGACTGTGATCAATTCTCATTTTCTTGGATCTGTGACTGTAGGAGGCCAGTGATTCCCCTTTGGAGAGCCCGGCACTTTGCTTCTGCCAGCCACCAGAGGCATAATTGGGGCTTGTTGTCCCTTGGCAGACGCTGTATTTATATAAACCTCTGTCTGCCGCCAAGGAATTCAAATGACTGCCGGCTGGGGAGAGTGGTGAGTTTACAGGCTTTGGCTTCTTGCTCAAATCGGAGAAAACAAGGGTGGCGGTACCGAATGCAGACCTCCAGTTGACTTTGAGCTCCTCTTGTGGTTTGCTGAAGGCATTGCAGGGGTATTTAATAAGATCTGCGGTGAAGGGTGACGCTTCAGTGCTGATGTCATCTTTGCAGGCTGTGGATAGGGAGCAACAATAAGGCACTCAATTTCAGCTTCAGTAGCCCCAGCTTATTTTGATACATTGGCTTGTCTCATAAAATGCAAGTTGTCCGGTTTAAATAGTTAGCTTGCTATACAGCTAACCAATAAGTAGCAAATTGCTGTGCTGTGTAGTCTAATAAAATGTGTCACACAAACTGCTAGGCCAATGATGCCCTCATGCAAAATTCTGTGAAGTTTTGGCCCGATACAACTTTAAAAGTAAGCCAGTGTTTTAATTCATGGTGAACTTCAATGCCTACATCAGAATCACACTAGGTGGGGAATGTGAATGATTAATGTTCTCCGCTTCCTCAACAATTACCATCTATGAGGCCTTGAGCAAGGCATTTAACCTCCAACTGCTCCAGTGGCGCTACTCAGTGGGTGCCAGTAGAAGTAGAAGACTGGTTTTACTGGGCAACTCTCAGGTGGAAATGTGTGGGACTGTATACATGTGAAGCAGGGTGTTGCTGCAAAAGAGCAAGCATGCTCACTGAACTTTCCCTGGATAAATAAAGGTTTAAAAAACAGTTTAGAAGTTCAGAGGTTGATTAAGGGTATATTCATACCCTATTATTTTCCAAAGTGTGTTTGGAAAAGTTCATGCGATCTCTGCAGCATTTACTCCTTTAGTTTGGTTCGTTTGGCCAGATGAGAACACCATTAAAACTCAGGTGGCACCAAATAACCGTACCGGTACATCTGAACATGTGGGTTTCCGTCCTCTTTCAAGTAAACTGCGGCATGGTTCGTTAGGAGTGAGAATGACTAAGAAATTTCCCCTCTGGGATTAATAAAGTACCTACCTACCGTAATCCAAATCAACTACAGGAAACAATCGCAAAATGCAAGGGCTTATGGGTATAAAGAGAAGGCTGTTGACATCGGATAGCCAGCAGTTACTCATGCTTGGGAAGCCTTGCATAACGATAATAAACCAAGGCAAAGTGTAGTCCTGACTCATGCTCATATTAAGCTCTTGTTTACAAGACCTGGTTTGTTTGTAATTGGCAAGTGTGAATGTAAACGAACCAAATGCAAAAAGTCACATCAACTTTTCCACTCTGGTTCAGATCAAAGAAAACTGTAGGTTTGATCGCACTCTCAGAAAGTGGCTGAGAAAGACACCCAGTAAACATTTTGATGTTGAACAGAGGTTGGTAAGACTGTCTGCAGAAACGTTGAAAACCTGTGTAAACATGGCGCCAAAATCAAAAGTAATCAAAGGACACTAGCTGTAGCTGCTACCTGCATTGTTTTGATATAGGGAACTAAACATGTTTCTGATATCAGTTCAAACTAGTTTCGAAAGATGTTTTAATATGATTTCTACCATGAAATAACATCATATTGTGAAAGATTTGCACTAGTTTGGGTTGCTAGCTGGGGACGGAGAGAGTATGTCTACCTTTAACTTTAGAACATTGCTGCCATAATGCATCTCATGATAGTC
>CABFOQ010024028.1:0-18679 GCA_900660455.1 Gephyroberyx darwinii
CACAAAAAGCCAATGGGATTTTTCCATTGGATTTTGAATTATTGCAGAAAATAAACTCTGTGGTAAACAAAAGTTTATGATACTTACACGTTTTGTTCAGCAAGATAATCTTCATAAATGACACCACTTTTATGATTTTTGAAGCGTAAATGCAATCGCCAGAAGTAAAAAGCTAACGTGAGGCTATAAACGAACTACACCACGATCGCATGACTTCAACGTCACCACCACTAAAAATACTATAAATTTATAAATCTACAAGTTGGAAAGTTTGAGTTAGAATAGTTTGGAAGAGCGAGTAGAGACACAACTAGAGAATGTAAAGGTGGACTAGTGAGTAGATGAGTTTCCGTGTTCAGCGTGATGACGTTTAATGTCCCCGACAACCTCTGGAGTCTCATTTAGCCACTTGTTAGCAACCGCCTTTTTTAAAGACACGTAAAAGTTTCAAAATTCACAAATTCACGAGTATTTACTGACATATTTTATGTCGTAGAACAAAATGTGAAAACCTCTTAAGCGTGTGTTAACCACAGACCTTATTTCAGGCATCTAACCAAAAACCCATTCAAAAAATCCAGACTTCGAGACGAGGGAACCGCAAGTGAAAAAATGCTAACTCATTTCCTGGTTTTAGGACTCATTCCTGCACCACCCTATTATAAGTGTGTGTAAGTATAAGTGTTAAAAGTTGGTGAAACATTAACAGAGTAATCAATCTTGACAAAGATGTCGGGATAAAAAGGGATGTCTAGTTTGATGACCATCAATAGAGACTAGGCGTGTTTATTATCATTTCCATGGTAGCACTGCAACCTGTTGAATATGGGTTTAGTTGTCAACAACCTGGTACGCAGTTATCAATAAGGTTACTCATAGTCTTTCATTACACTTAGTGCTACAAGTGATAAAATATGGAGAACAAAATTCAAGAGATGAAGCACACAGGTATAACAGAGATCCAAATTATTAAAAATTAGATGATCAGCTGTGTTATAAACTAAACGCCCATTTTCCACAGTAGCACGTCTCTGATCTCTCACAGACAAGATGAACCAGCAGCAGTGTAACTCCCAGTCTGTCAATGGACATTACAAAGTATAAACAATCAAGCAAATGTTTACAGTCCACAACAATTACAAGTCGTGTTGCTGGCAAAAGCGTGGGTATGCTCCAAATGGGAAGGAAATAAATGTGACATAATACCAAAACCAGGAATTTTTTTGTCTAACAATGTTGTTACATGGCCTTTTGTTTGCAAGAGCAGAGACGTGGCCCCAAATGTGAATTAGCATTAGCAGAGAACTCAGATAACTCAATAACCAAACATGGGCACCTGTATTTATCGTGCATTGGGACTATGCTTCATTGCTGGCTGATGAGACAATATCATTGTTGAGGTGCGGGTGGGGGATCAGGCGTGCATTTGGGTGAAGGTGCTGTAGTAACAACAACTGTGGAAACAGACTTAGGGGAGCCTGTTGCCATGTGCTGCTGGAGCTGCTGTGCTTGAACTGTCTGGATGCGAACCTACAGCAAGAAGAGAGAGAACGAGAGAGATTCATTTAACCACCAGCGAGATCCCCCGAGTCTGTTGTTTGCTTAAAGTGAAATGAAGGCATACATAAAGTGGCGTGAGAGCAATGCTGCAGCCATATGAGAATAATCCTATTACTGATTTGAAGACTTAGAGGTGTTCACGAGTTCAACCTTATTTGAAGCCGTCAAATACCATGATTTTAGATTTTGGTTGCTCAGAATTATTCTCAGCTTTTTGCTCAACACTCAAACACTCAGTGTGTTTTGTCATGGCATTTTAGGATTCATGATCATAAAATAACATAAAATAGTTTTTTTTATATTTAAAATGAACACATTTGATATGCTTGCATGTTGGTGACATGAGAATTCATCAAGTCGGGGAAATCGGGGCCTATTGAGTTCCAAAGGATTTTTGAAAATGGTGAAAGCTGAATGTTACTTTCAAATAGGAAGAGCTACCATCTTTCCTACGTGACATGGAGCTGACCTGTGTGGCCTGTCCTTGTTGCTGAAGCTGCTGTAACTGTTGCGCTGTGACAAAGCTGACCGGCTTGTTCCCCGCGATCAGCTTAGTGCCAGCAGGCATGGTGGTCAGGATGATGTTCCTACCCAGACTGCTGATACTGCTCAGAAAAGAGAGGAAAAGGAGAGAAAAATGTAAGTTAGGCAGACCATCTCACAACACAGGAGGAGACTGCCACGACAAAAAAATCAGCTACTCTTGGAGAGAAAGCTTCAGTGTTGTTAATGTTGTTGCTTGTTTGTTAAAATCAAGCACGTCTGGGCTCTGCTTACTGTCAATCACCTGACACCCACAGTCTCTGCCAGGAAAAACATGTCACCTTATACACTTTGTTTAGCCAGGACAGCAGTTACTTTTAAGTTGGGTTTAACACCATAATGTTTTAAAAAAAAAGAAAAGAAAGTAAATGTTAAATCTAATCACGTATTGCGTGCAATGCAAAATGATTGGGGAAAATGTAAACTAGATGTATACAGAAGTAAATGGACTATAACTCTACATGACACTGGTATTCTGCTTTAAACTGCCTCTGCCAAGAGAAACCTTATGAATTCCTATAACAGAGGAGATGACACTGCTGAAAGAAATACTGATTACATGCTGAAACTCACTTGGTGTTAAGGCTTCCCTTCATTATAGGGGTGGTCACTACACTCTTGCTCTTCAGTGGCTGGTTGAGGACAGACAGGGGCACTGTGATCCGTGCAGGTAACTTACCCTGGGGCGGTGTCAAAGAAAAGGATTGATGGTAAATGGTAAATGGACTGCATTTATATAGCGCTTTTTTCCAAAGCACTTTACAATACCTGCCTCTCATTCACACACACATTCACACACCGATGGCAGTGAGCTACCATGCAAGGTGCTCGCCTGACCATCAGGAGCAATTTGGGGTTCAGTGTCTTGCCCAAGGACACTTCGACATGCGGACAGGAGGAGCCGGGGATCGAACCACCAACCTTGTGATCAGAGGACAACCCGCACTACCTCCTGAGCCAGTTATCCAGTCAAGCTCACCATTGCGGTTGTTTATCGCCCACCAGGCCCTCTTGGTGAGTCCCTGGAGGAGCTTGACACACTAGTCTCGCACTTTGCTGACGATGGCTCTGGACTCATCCTTCTCGGTGACTTCAACATCCAGACTGAGAAGCTTGATTCTCTTCTTTCTTTTCTCTCATCCTTCGACCTATCCCTCTCCCACAAGGCTGGCAACCAGCTGGACCTAATCTTTACCAGACACTGTTCCATTGCTAACCTCTCTGTCACTCCTCTCCAGCTCTCTGACCATTACTTCATGTCCTACTCTCTCTCTCTCTCTCCTCCCACATGGTTTCTTCCTGTCTCAGTCTCTGCTCGCTCCCCCCCACTGATCTTTCCTCTTCTGTTCTCTTTGCCCTCCCTGCCCCTGAATCCTTCTCTCTCCTATCCCCTGATACTGCCACTGATCATCTTCTCTCTACTCTGTCCTCTTCTCTGGACAATCTCTGTCCCCTCACCTCCAGGCCTGCACACCCAACTCCACCTGCCCCTTGGTTGTGGGACTCAGTGAGAGATGGAGCCTGAGAGGGGCTGAGTGCAAATGGAGAAAAGGCCGACTCCCGGAGGACCTTCTTAACTTCCAGTCTCTCCTTTCCACTTTTTCCTCCTCTCTATCTGCTGCTAAAGCTGTTTTGTTCTGCACTAAAATTCAAACTTCTGCTTCCAACCCTAAAAAACTCGTCAAAACTTTCTATGCTCCCTGTAACAGCTCGCATCCAGTTCAAGACCCTGGTGCTAGACTATAGGGCAGTGAAAGGAACAGCTCCTTCTTACGTCCAGGCTATGGTCAAGCCTAACACTATTCTGACCCTTCCTCTTAGCACTTGCTTTTTTGCTCTACTTATTTGTCTCATTTGTTTAAATAAAAAGTAGGTAGCTAACTTATTGCACTTTTACCTTAGCACTGGTTCTGCTTTATAGATGCTTGTTTAGGAAGGAAATGCACTTACGATTTCTGGTGACTAGCAGTTCTCTTGCCTACCTATGTTTTTTTTTTGTAAGAAAAAAGAAAACCAAGAAACCCCCTCAAATAAAGGGGGGGGGGTCTCCTCACATAACATTGCAGTGCCCCACCTTCTCAAGAATTTCTCCCTCTGGAGCCTCAAGTTATGTGTTATTTCTTCCATATTATGGAGTAGCCACAAGCACTCTACCCATGACTGAAATGTTGGGACAGTGGGTTTTAACCAGTTTACAGTGATTCCTTTAATGGTTGCCACAGAATCTGAAGAAGATATGACTGACATCTGCCTTCAATCCCTCCAGGGATAACTCCCAGTAAAGCAACCAATGGTCCTTGGGGGATTTGTATTTCAAAAATAGAATTAAGAGCTTTATAAATCTCATCCCAGTATCACTTCAGTTTGATACATAACCAAAAAGTATGGACAAAATTGGAATCCATTTCCCCGCAGTTCCTCCAACAGTTGCTTGAAGATGATGACTCAATCTTCCCTGTTATGTGTTCTAAAATATCTCGCTATTAACTCCCATTTAAATTCTCTCTAGCTATTAGAACAAGTTACTAGGTGTGATTCAGAACAAATGTCCTCCCAAGTCTCCACAGAGATTTCTTGCTGTAATTCTGCTTCCCATTTTCTTTTAATGTAAACGAGTCATGTGACTCCATTGATTTGAGAGTCTGATAAAGATTGGAAATCACCTTCCCACCAGAGTTACCAAGCTGGGCACCAACAAAGTACTGTTCTATTGCTGATGGTGATCTTATTGTATTAGTTTCCTCATGTTTGGCAAAAAGAGATGGCAAAAAGAGTGGGTGATAACAGGCAACCTTGGCGTGTCCCTCTCTCCAGAGTAAAGGGCTCGGAGGTGTGACCATTAACTCTAATTGAAGCTCTAGGATACGAGTATAGAATGTGGATCCATGAAATAAAGTTGTCACCGAAGCCAAATCGTGCTAGGGTTTGAAATAAATACTTCCAAGACATGTGGTCAAACGCTTTTTCAGCATCGAGTGACAATGCCATTGCTTCTCCTCCTCTAGAGGCAGCACAGGTCATGACATTTAGAAGTCTACGGATATTATTTCCAGAATAGCGCCCTGTAATGAACCCTGTTTGGTCTGGATGTATTATTTAGGGGATATACTTGTTCAATCTGCAAGAAAGAATAGATGTTAGCAGACGCTGGTCTCCATTGAGGCGGGAAATGGGCCTATATGAACTACAGTCAGTAAGATCTTTGCCTTCTTTATGAATGACAGCTATGGTGGCATTTCTCCATGATGGTGCAAGCATGCTTGTTTCTAATTCACAGTTATATGCTTGTAATAAAAGAGGAGATATTAGATCTTTAAATGTTTTATAAAACTCATTGACATAGCCATCAGGGCCAGGGGTTTTGTTATTTTTGATGTTTGTGATTACTTCTTGAAGCTCAGTGGCAGTTATAGGCAAATCCAACTCTTCTTTTGCATCTTCAGGTAGTTTTGTCAAGTTAATTTGGTCTAAAAAGTGTTTGATTTCATCTTCATTGGTGGAGGTTCCTGAATTTGAATTTGAGATTTGTAAAATGCAGCAGAAATTGCCTCAGAAATTTGTTTTGGCTCTGTTAAAAATATTCCTGGTTTATCTGATTTGACCTTTAATACCTTCAATACCAAGAGGACTGCTGTTTCCTCAGCTGAAATGCGAGCAGATGGCTTGCCTTTGCTCCATGTTTGTAGTATCTCTGTTTGGCATAGTGCAAGCCTCCTTCTGCTTTTCCTGAGAGTAAGGTATCTAAGGCTCCTACCTATGTTGAATGAACTTATTGTAAGTCTCTCTGGATAAAAGTGTCTTCCTGCCTATAATGCCTGTAATGTCATGTAATGTAAGTTTGAAGAATTTAGGTAGAAAAGAAACTAAACATTTATTTCTTGCAGAAATACAAAATATGATTTTGTGATAGCTTATATGCCTATAGGACATCATATACAAAAGTATAAAAAACAAAGTGGAAGTAACAATGTAGTAAAAGGACTTAAACAACTATATGTAAACATATATATGTGCATACATGACGCCTGCGCCAAAACAGAAGAGAAAAAAATATTAAACGGTTCAACCGCTGTGCCACCAAATGTGTAATACAAGGGGAAAAAACAGATAATCATAATGGATATCTAATAACAAGGCTGTGTGTATGGGCCTGAGAAATTCCTTGTGAAATTTAAAAAAGAAATCTTTTTTTCTATTAACTGTTATCAAAATGAACTTCACCTACTCCATATTGACAGTGGCTGGAGTTCTGCGGTCCTGAAAAACAACTAAATTGAACAGCAAAAGAAAGAAAAGAAAAAAGAACCGCCAGTACAATGTCCAATCACATTGGATCCACCTTGTGGTTCGAGGCTCTGTGACTTAAGGCAGGAGTGCTTAGCTGGTTCTCCTCCATAGCCAGATCCCAGAACTAAGTGCTGCTAGTTGGCTGCTGCTTCG
This sequence comes from Gephyroberyx darwinii, assembly GCA_900660455.1. NCBI lineage: Eukaryota > Metazoa > Chordata > Actinopteri > Trachichthyiformes > Trachichthyidae > Gephyroberyx > Gephyroberyx darwinii. The sequence goes on from CABFOQ010024028.1 coordinate 6,544, forward strand.
TGACTGTAAACAGAACATGTTGTAAAGCATCGCAGCCTCACTTGGCCTCCAACTGCTCCAGCAGGGGGTTTACCTCACTCTCTGGGGTTTTGACACTGTCTGTCCTGACAATACATGTGGGACGATGGCGGTTAAGCATGAGGATCAACTGCTGTCGCTCGTGCTTCAGCTCCTCAATCTGGGCTTTGAGGTCAGAGTTCATCATCTCTAGTCGCTCTGATTCCTGAGGGAGGGTAGAGGAAAAAAGGGAAGAAATTAAGGAAGAAAGAATCAAAAGAGAGGAAAGGAGGGAGATTAATTAGGGATGTTGGATGTTATTTTGCCAATTAAGGTAGGAATGATACATATGTGGGAAAGTGAAATAATGAGAGATGAAGGAAATTATACAATTGATGAAGACTAGAGTAATGTAACCATAGATTAAAGGCCACCTGGTTGCCTCTTTTACAATACAATACAGGCCTTTTTGTGCCTATAATCAAATCAATAGAAAATTAGCACAAGAGACAATGGTGTTCACAGGTCTAGAGGAAGGTGAGTCAGAATTACTTCCACTCAACTTGATTAACTCATGGATGAGACTGTATAAATGAACTGTGTCTGCTTGGAAGGGGCAGAGTATCCTTGGGATGCTGTCTCCATCCCCAGTGATGCTGTTGGATATCTCTCCCTTTCAGCGCTGAACTGTATTAAATACTCATTGAATCCTGAGACGTAGTTTGTTGCAGCTGTCTTCTTACAATCATCACCACAACCAAGAAATAATTCCTAACAGAGAAAGAGATTACAAAGAAATGTCTCACTTTTTGTAGATAATCTGTCCTCTCCTTTTTTTTGTTTCGACATCGTGCTGCAGCCACTTTGTTTTTCTCTCGCCTTCGTTTCCTCCTCTCTTCTTCCTCATCTCTCTAAATAACAGTGAGACAACAAGTTTGACCATGTGCTGAGCTGTCATAGCTCTACACTATATTTGACTACAGTCACAATTCGCACTATGTCCACTAGGTGACACTGTTGGTTAAGATAAGATACTAAAGTGTAATAACAAAGGCAAGTCCACAATCAATCTCTTTTTGATGTTATATTAGGCCTATTCACATGCATTTACCTGAGAATATGTATGATAAATCTGAAATATTGTATTTGCATTTTCACATCTATTCACTTCCATATTATATGGATGTGCACAAATTGAAACGGGAATTTGAAGGACAATTTTTAAAATAATGACCAAGAAAAAACATACAAGATGAGTGAAAATGTAAATGTACCCTTTATATTGACATGAATTAAAATGAGTTAAAGTGAAAATTGATCTTGCAAGCATTGGTTACCATCCCCACATCTGCTAAAAGAAATGCTCCATCTCCCACACCTCAGTTTTGATGGCTAGGGGCCTCTTCCCCAGGTGATCCAAGAAGTGCAGCGGTGAGAGCATAGTGCCCAACTCCTGTAAGTCGCCAAACTTGAGCTGGTCAGTCAGCGTGGTGGCTGAGATCCCAGCCAGTGGGCCCAGGCTGGGCAGGGAGCCTGCTGTCACTGAGGCATCTGGGATTCGTCCTGGCATCGCGTCAGGCTCGGCCGTGACCACAGCTAGGAGGCAGAGGGAGAAATTGGGAGAAATATTCAGAAGGCACCGAAACCAGACGGATGAAAAATAAAAGTGAAGCTCTGCATGCTGTGATTAATTTCTCACTGTTACTGTACTAACATGGGACAGTGTTTGTAAAACATGAGCAGTTTGGACACAAGAACTGAAGACAAAAAGATACACAGCTGCTATACTTCAACTGTAACTGTAACAACAAGCTTTAGTCTCAAGGAGGCATTTACTAAGGTGCTCCGAATCTTCCTGGCAATCAGACTGGCCATACTCATGAACTGCTGACTGGTTGTAGGAGCATGAGACCAAGGCTGTCTCCCATTAGGCTCTCATATTATTTCGTCTCTTTTTCTGGAATCCATACACTCCCATTTACAGACGCCTTGGCAAGGATTTACCTGTTTTAATCCCCAAAGAGGCCCAAAGAAAGACGAACAGCAGTTACTAAAGCAGACTCAGACAAATTCCCCTTTATTCCAAGGAGAGGTAAAGCTGGTCATTGCCAAGAAATACCCACTGCCTGTGTTTTCCTCCATATGTGCCTTCATGTCAGGGGAGTGGAATGTGGCTACCAAAATAGAGCATAATGTGAGCAAGCCTGATCCCAAATTGAATAACCCATTTTCTCCTGCATAGCCAAATGACACAGATAAACATTAGATTAAATTGAAATTGGTTAGGATATGTTGTGTTGAAAAGATTTTGAGTTCAACAGGTTTTGTATGCTTTTCTACTTCTATTGCCAAACACCTTATTCATAAAATACTGAATGTCAAGATACAAGTATACCCAGCTAAGCCCAGAGATAATGAGGAAGGTGTGTGAACAGAGGTAGCCAAGGACAACAGGAAATTACTACAACCGCTCAGTGGATCTCCAAGTGGCATGATGCAGACAAGATGACCATCTGAGGTCATTCGCTCTAAAAAACCTTCAACAAACACTACAGGGATGAATAGGCAGTATCTCATACAAATATCACTGCATGCAATAAACATGGCCGCTTGGCTTGTTGTATTTTCAGAACATTTTGAATTGAAGATTTTCCTTGGAGAATTTCAGGAATAATGGGAATTAATAGATCTTGGGGCACTTATCCATCCACTACACAGTCATATGGAGAAAATGAAGTTGCAGGCTACATAAGTATATTGCATATTAATAAGTTTCATCTTTTACACTTCCCCAAAATAAAGGTCAAACAAGACTAAGTGGAACTCTCCAGGCCATGTTACTGGCACACCATGGCCATAAGCAGTGGTGGTTTGTTCATTGGCCTCAACGTTGGCTTCAGTTTGGAAATGTGATGTTCATGGTGATGAAATTCTCAAGTAAAAAGGAAGCCAGAGTTCTTTTCAAACATACAAATTTGATTCCCAAACGTTGTCATATCAAGGGCCCCCAAATAGCACATATTAGACCAGGGGCCAGGGATTTTGACTTTTTCTGAGATTTTTGTTGTTAGATATGGTTTGGTACAGAATTATAGAGCAGCATCTTGCTGTGTGATCAAAACAGTAGTTGTACATTCTCTCATAACTTCCAGGGAAGTAAAATAATCGGCCAGTGAAATTTAACTATTCCTCATTTTGGAACTCTGAAACCTCCTCAGGGACCCCTGGAGATCCCAGGACCCCACTTTGGGAACCACTGGCCTGACTGACTGGCTGATAGGCTTTAATGTGTTTTAAAGTCTGGGTGCTTTTATCTCCATTTGGCTCGATAATTGTTCAATATGCATTAACAGTTTATGAATATGACGCCGTGTGCAGCTTTTACAAAGTATTCCATTTTGAGTGTGGTTTGCTCTTGCACGGGTATATAATAACAATACGAGCCCTATTTCAACCAATGCACTTAAGTCATGGGTCAATTTCAAAGCGGAAGTTTTTCTTCAGTGCGGCATTTATCTTACGTAACTTTGCCTTTCCACAAGAGAGCTGCAGTGATAAAAACGTTACAGCCTTTCGTTAAGGGGGGTTTTCCTCAATTCAGCAACGCACAGCACCATATAACGTTTTGTTATACAAAAATAACAAAAATAAAGAACATTCTGTGCTGAATTCTGCAAGTCATGATTGCACATGTAACAGCATGCAAACAAAAGAAAACGATGGTCTTTCTACAGCATGGCCAAGAGGATGCCAGGTCTACTTTGAACAGCAAAAAAAGACATAAAAACCTTGGAATGCAATGAAATGCATTTAAACCCAAAACACCACAGAGCTGCTCGCAGCCTGCTCACTAACTATGCTCGGGATAACCTGTCCGTAGCGCGCCAATTCATACTATGTTTTCTCCACATCGCGACTATGTTCTGGTTTCTAAGTTGTGTACGGACCTGACTTTGATCCCAGGTGCAACAAATGTCCTCTCTTCTGGTCAGCCGAAGGTCGAGAGTAGATTTTAAAAAGTGGAAATCGTTGCATCAGCCCGTTTTTAAACGTGATCCCAATCTGGGAGGATTTGGGAATGCGGAAATTGGGTCTATGGCAGTCAAACGTAAGCAGGGATGTAAAAAAGTACATAAAGTGGGGGCAGAAGTAGGGAAGTCGCACCGCTCCTCCCATAGAAACAAAAAAGAAACCGGACTGAGGTTGCATACTGCATCGACAATGGCTTAACATGTAGGCCTGCACAGAAAAACAACGGTAGAAATCCTGCAAAACATACATATGATAAGAACAATACTATAAAATACGACAGCAAAATTATTAATTTAATATAATATCCTGTATGAATAGCATAGTAATACCACAAAACAATGCCATAAAAGTACGATAGTCACCATGAACTCACTTTTGAGCACAACAGGAGCACTATAATCCTTATAAGAATACTATAAACCTTATAATTATGATTATATAGTAGGCTTAAATGGCAGATCCCCCAAGCACGCGCGCGCGCGCACAGTGCATAAAATCTTTCATAAAAATTGAGATTGCGAACACTAGCATCAAACATCACTCTGAATGAAGATTTATTGTGATTATTCAGCAAAAATATGCAATCGATGCTCATTTCTTGTTTTTAAATTTAACAAATAAGTCATAATCTGAAAGGTAAAAAAATAAATCATCATAAATTACATCTTGATAGATATAGCACTGGATGTTTTCATGGAAAACTCTAAACATTTTAACAATGAGGTCAAACCACAGTTGATGATGTTGAGGTATGCAAGTACTTAACATGGATGAATACTTTAACACAACATTCACAGCAATCAATACACTACTGACACCAAAACACAAATCCATACTGTAACATTAAATTCCACAATACATCATAGATCTAGTAACAGATCAAATATATATGAGCTCCGAAAATTATCTGGAATTTCTCAGCATGCGTTTTAAAACCAGAACTTACTTCAGTCCCTTCTATAAAATTAAAAGCCATGCTTTTAGCTACATCATTCTGTATGTATCTGGAAACATGTTATACTTTTGCTTAATCACACACAAGACATTTCATGAATGTATTCCTTGAAGTGTTACAGCTGTGGCATACATTGTTCATATCAATTCAAAAATCACAGAGATCAGACCAACAACTCTCTGTACATTATAAGGCAAGGAGCGTTGGAGAGTTGAGGATATCAACAGATTCAGCCTTGCCCCCTCCACCTTTATGACTGTCTAGCCCATCTGTGAGAGAGTCCAGCTCAGGACACGCAAATGTGAAAACAGACAGGTAGCTGCTACAGGTGGGGGTGGAGGTCACCACAGGAGTGCTCAGAGGCTCCAGGTCGCTGGCAACAGACTTGTACAAGGTCTCCCAGTCCGAGACCCCAAGGGAACTGCTCAGGTCTATGTCTGGGACGGAACGTGCTGTCTCCATGGGGGTTTTCGCCTCCATACTGGGCAACATGTTGTCCAGTAACCCTTCCTTAATGTCCAAAGAGGGCTCCAGGTCGCAGATGTTGATTTCAGCACTGGCGCACAGCAAGATGTTTGAGTTCCCAGAGATGGCTGTGGACGGATCACTGGGGATGTCCATGTCCTGGAGCGAAGGGGCTTCCTGGGTGCCATCTTCTGGGAGCTTGTCCTCATCTGGGTTGGGCGGAAGCTCTGGGGACCCAGTGGGCTCCTGGAAGATCGACTCCAGCTCGTCTGACATTTGGCACACTGGTTTATGTGTAGCAAAGACAAATTCAAGCCTCTCTTTCTCTTTAAGAAGGTTGGCTATTTCTGTCTGCAGGGCTGCTTTTTCCTCCTCCAGCTTGTCCGTCTCCTTCAAATAGATCAACATTCAAAATCATCCACACGGGAAATATGCAGCAGTAGGTGTAAATGACAGCTGAACAAATGGATCATTGTTTACTTACAGCTTGCAGTGTATCAGTGAGTTCCCTCCGTCTGTTGCGACACTTTGCTGCAGCCATTTTATTCCTCTCTCTCCTTATCCTCTTCTTCTCTTCCTCCTCTGGGGAGAGCTGGGAAAAAATAATTCAGTTATTACCTTGAAGAATCTGGCTATTTCATCTCCTAATCCACTACATCTGTTGCCAATTCAGCCTCTGAAGGATGGCAAAAGCATGTTTCTCTGCAATGCGTCTAAAAATAGACTATTGTTGCAGACTCGCTGTGACCTGAATATAAATTGACTGCCTAAGGAAGGCACACAGCCAGCACACAGCTCTAGAGGAGCATGCACAATAGTGCTGCTGCACACAAGAAATTCAGATTGGCATATGTAAATATGCACTGTAGACGTTCCTGTCCAATAGCAGGTAAAGACTTCATCTGAGCTAACCTACCTGCTCTGTTTTCCCCTTCCTGGCAGCATTTTTTCCCCTGTTCCCGCCCGCTTTGGGTGTTGCCTGGTGAGAGCTCTGCACTTCATTGGCTTGCTTGCCACCCAGAGACGGGGAGACAGATGTAATAATCGTAGGCTGGACCATCCACTGGAAATCTGGGGTAGAGGAAATTGCAGTGACTGTTGGAACAAATGGAGTGTCTTGTATGTCCATGTCTTGGTAGAGCTCCTGAAAAAAAAGCGACAATCAGAACTACAGTACTGCTAATTTCTTCCTAAATCTATTTCTATGCAATTAGTGGGTTCAAATGCATATTATTGTAATAACAATCACCCATGAAACAACCTATAACCTATAAATCACAACTACTGACTGTTCAACACAGAGGGAAGGCTACATGTGTGTTATATTTTCTTGAAATATACCCAACCCAAAATAGCTTTCTCCAGATCAATATTTGACTTATCATTGTTTCTGACGTCAACACTGACGCAGAGATGCTGTGGAGTCTCCTGAATGGATTTATTTTTCTCAATGAACCGCTGCATCGACACGCTCAGGTTTGGTCCCAGGACGTCGGAATCAAAACAACCCGAACCTACAGAGATATTTTCTCACATTTCCGCCTACATTTGTCTCTGAGTCAAACATCTATCAAACCGATCGAAAAATAAAACATTCAGCCCACCCATTCATTAAAATCTTGTTTATCTGTTCGACTCCCTCACACACCACCCACCACCACCCGCCCCCGCGAAAAAGTGCAAAAGCTATTGAGGACACAAATAGGCTTTTGAAGCCAATTGTAAATCGGGCGTCTCCAGGATATCCTAGATTGCATGTTGAATATAACCACCAAAGCCATTCATACCTTTGCATTGCTCTCCGAGGAGGAGGAGGAGGAGGAGGCTGGTGAGCTCGCCTCTTCTTGCGCCTGAGTCCCGACAGGAGACTCTGTCCGGCAGGTAGAGACTGAATCCATGTCAGGCGTCAAGTTGTTAAGATTCATCACGAACAAGACGTCCAGATCAATGACAGATGTGACTCTCGCCTTCCGTTAGGCAGACGTGCTCGGGTCTTCCTCCAGGTATATACCTGGTAACTGGATGGCTAGAATGCAAGCCCCTCCTTTTATACTCTGCTAGAATTTTATGAATGAACCAAGACTGTACCATCCGTGGAGGGGGGTCATGCTGACAACCACATAGGCCTTCGTCTTGGGGTGCAAGCACATTTTGACGTTTGTCGTCCAGCATAATGTTTCTATGACTGTGGTATACGCCAAATATATGAGCCCTTTTCTTAGATTTGGTCGTAACCTGTCCGCTATGTGAATGTCTCATAGCTTTGATCACTCCCGTTTGAAATAATCTGCTTCATTCTAGTGAGTCTATTTATTTACCAATACACAGGACCTCATGTAACTATCTCTTGTGCAATGAAAAGCAATCAAAAATAATCGATGCGATTTTAGAATAGACAATAGCTAAACAATATTGATACTGTCTAATAATGTAAGAAAGATTATTTCATTTATTGCACACGGTCGGATTACATTGTGCACGATTACCTCCATATATATATATATATATATATATATATGGCTACAGACAGAAACACAATACACAGGAGCCTATCAAACACTGAACTGACTCTAAAATGTCAAAACAGTGGATTTGGTTTTCTTTATCCTGTGTTTCTCTTTTCACATTTCCGCTGAACTCCTGGGTGTTCACCAGCTCCTGCCTGTCTGTCAGACATCTTCTAGTTAGCTAACACATTGGGACTCCCATTTCGAGGGCTGTTAGCAAGAGCTATAATGAAACGATTTAAAATACTAGCTTGGAGGTGGCGCTGGGTTGGACCGTGTCTGCAAGAGAAGTCACGTGACACAACCCGGAACTACGGCTGGGACACCCTGGCAGGAGCAGCATCCCTTAACATCACGTCGAGATTAATAACATGTCTAGGTTCCGCGTATTGCTGCTAATTCCTCTTCTTTTTGACCTGGTGTTCTCCGTTACTTTCTACCTGCCGGTGAACTTTCGAAAATGTCTACGGGAGGAAATCCACAAAGATGTGTTGGTCACCGGCGAATACGAAGTTAGCGAACAGCCAAACACAAAAACCAATCTCAAGGTAACACGTCGCCTTGTCGATACCGCCGCAGCTGCGCTATATGGCAAACTCGGTCAGACTAGGCAGGTGTCTTATAGCTTTCCTAAATTACTTCATTAGCTCCCAATCTTTTGTTTTCACGTCAAGGACCCTACATAGATGCGGATTAGGTCGATAAGTCTCTGGGATCCCCTATCTGATTATTTTATAGCCGAGGAGATCCAAAAACTAGTTTTTCTCATACATTCCCATTGTGTTAACGTTTAGTGAATGGAATAAAAGAGTGAAATTAATCTTTCGTTTCTGCTGAGGACTCCCTAGGACCCTTTCAAGGACCCCTAGTGGGCCCTAGATAACTGTTGAGAGAGACTGTTGATGCCTTACTGTTAACTCCTTTCCCAGATCACAGATTCATCTGGTCACACGCTGTACACAAAGGAGGATGCCTCAAAGGGGAAATTTGCCTTTACAACAGAGGATTATGACATGTTTGAGGTGTGTTTCGAGAGCAAATCTCCAATGGGTGAGTGAGGTTTTGTGTTATATTTTCCCACAATGACCTATTATTGTCGGTTTGAGTATTAGAAGTTAAAAGGCACTAACAGTTATAAATGGTTTTCTTCCAGTGCCTATTAGTGCACAAGTGTGTAGACCAATGATGCAAGCTAGGAATGATTAAGGCAGTGATAGATTGTGTAAACCTATTTACTTTCTGTCACATACCATAATATGTCATGAATGCTTGTCATTAGGCACTGGGAGGGTCCCAGACCAACTGGTCATTCTGGACATGAAGCATGGTGTGGAAGCAAAGAACTATGAAGAGGTGAGGCTGTTTTATGGAAGGTCATGGTTGATAGATAATAATAATAATACATTTATTTTATATAGAACTTTTCGAAGTACGCAGACGCTTAACATTAAAATCACAAAGAATAAAAACACCACACACCAATATTACAATAAAATAGATAGGCCTAATTCATGTGAAAACCAAGACCCCCGTGAAGGCGAGTAATACCATCTATAAATAAATGGATGATGAAATGTATGTAGCACAAAAGCAACAATGTTAAATGCAGTGGTCACAGCCCTGGACAGCTACATCACATGTTTGATAATACAGTCACGAGGTGCATGGGAGCCAATTCTACCACAGTGGAAACAGTGATTGTCACAATCTTGCCGCTCTGACCTCTTTCCTGTCAGATTGCAAAAGTGGAGAAGCTGAAGCCCCTTGAAGTGGAGCTAAGGCGTCTCGAGGACCTGTCAGACTCCATTGTAAATGACTTTGCCTACATGAAGAAGCGAGAAGAGGAGATGCGAGACACAAATGGTAAATGTATAAATAAGAGCGATGCTTAATGCAGCTCGACAGTGTATGCTGTGTCAAAAGCTATCCTGGTGACTGGTCTGTAAACTGATCTGTGTTCAACTGCCATTTTCTGTCCTACCATACAGAATCCACCAACACACGAGTGCTGTACTTTAGCGTCTTCTCCATGTGCTGCCTGATTGGGCTGGCGACATGGCAGGTCCTCTACTTGCGACGATTCTTCAAGGCGAAGAAGTTGATCGAGTGAAGCAGTTTACCAAACACAACCTGAGGGATAGCGCTTGATCAAGTGGATTGGAAGTTCGGGAACATTTACATGGACACTCTTTAACATGCCTATGCCTATTTTTCTGACCATCCATCCCTTTTTATCAATGTTAATTTATTTCAGTAGTTCCTCTTTTTAGACACTTAATAAAGCTAAAATATTAATGTTTATTCTGACAGACTTGCTATTTTGTACTCTTAATCAATAGTCTAAGCTACACTACACAGTATGTGATTTTACAGTTGTAAAATGACAAGATGTTATTTTGTTTATATACCAGGTCTTCTGATGAATTTTCAATTGCTTCAATACAAAACAAAAGATTCCCCTGTCAGGTGCAGGACTGTTTTTGATTAAAGAAAAATCCCACATGGTTTGTGTCAGCGAGACATCTTAATGTTGGTAAGAAATATTGAACAACTTGATGGAACAATTTAATGATGGAAATTGTGCAAGTTACAATTCATTTTAGTCGATGAGATCAATAAATTAAAACACACATTTATCTATTTCCATAAAGCTCCCACGCCTTATACATTCTTCTCAGCTTTTGGAGGTTGGGTTTCAGTAATTCCTGCAGGGATAAAGAATGGAGAAATTATAGTCATGGTTGGTTCTTGAGAAACTGTAAATGTCAGAACCGTCTAAACTGTGGTACCTTCTGGTCATCGTCCAAGTGGAGGACGTCTACCAGGGGAGCGATGGACGGGCGGCCGTGGGCACACTGGAAGGGCAGCTGGCAGGACGACAAGGATGCTACCAAGCTGCAACACTCATCTCTGCTAAGGCTGTCGTTGAATTTGATAGCACCTGTTCAACGCATGAATGCATCCAAGTGACCAGTATGAAGATTCAAGTATGTAACTGTATGCTGTATTGAATAATCACTGCACAAGAAATAAACTGAAGGACGGAGTGAAGTAACCGAACCCTACCGTGGCATGCCAGGGAGGCAAGCACCTTGAGCACGGTGAGAGGCAGTGTTCCTCTCACTCTACCAGCTGAGCGGAGCAACTGAGAGAAAGAAACGCAGACAAAGAACACACATCACCCTGTTGTGAGAAGAATCTCTCACATGAAGAGGTGAGCAGGTAGAGAGAAGAGGGCAAGCTCACCTCAATCTGCTCTCGAAGATACTCCTGATGGGGGATTACAGAGGAAAACGGTAAATATGAGGGAATGGAATTGTAAAATCCTAAATCTAATAAAACCTCACTTTTCAGACCTGCTTTTAATATTGATTTTATTGCTTTACATCATATTGATTGAGATTGTTATATTAATTCTCATTGTATTTAATATTACTGTTATTACCACTCATATCTTTATTTTCTTTTTATCATGTGAAGTACTTTGTAACTCTGTTTTGATAAGTGCTATATAAATAGTTATGTACTTTATTACTTTTATTACTAATTATCAGTAGTAGTCGTGAGGTTTCACATGTCTTACCTTAACGATGGCCTTGATGACAGACACTCTCCCCCGCCTGAGTTCATTGCTCTCCTTTTCTATGAAACACAGTGGTACTTTGCCCACAAGCACCTTTGGATCTCCTGCCTGTGAGAACTCCACCTCAAGGCCGAGGCCTCTCAAATGTGGCTGACAAGACCTGGAAGAGGAAGAGTACTCGATCCATTAGCGACACACGAAACACACTTCTCTGGACACTCATTCAGTTATGTGGCCATTGCAATAATGGTCTTGGTATTGAATTAGCAGGTGGGTGAAACAAACTCTACTGTCCAGTGTGTCAGGTGAAGGCAGTAATGAAAAATACTTCAGCTGTGGGAAGGCCTGGCTGTATAAATGCACCAATCAGGAAAATGAACAGAAACAAAGAGTCCCAGGTGGTGTAGGTTGACCACAATTTAAGCAAAGTGCTCATGTCGACATGAGGGCACAAGGCAACACACAGAGCAATGGAGGATAATGGTATAATGGATAGTAAGATCTGGGCTGTTCCAGGACAAGAACAGGTTGAGGAGCTGAGTAACTGTGTGTGTGTGTGGGGGGGGGCTGGTGTGTGTGTACAAGTGAATGTACATG
>CABFOQ010024028.1:18699-55055 GCA_900660455.1 Gephyroberyx darwinii
ACTATAACTAACTTTCCATGTATGCGTTCATGCTTAGAGTGACAGGAAGTGTCTGGGGTGAACAGCTTGCCATGTACCATAGATAACTCAGCTATCCTGACTGAAGCATGCAGAGTGTTGATCAGTGCTACTACACTGATATGACAAGGGTGAGTAGAGGCTGATGTTAACATGGGCTAGCTAACATTATCAAGATAAAAGGATAATTCATGCTGGTTGAGTGAATGAGAAAAAATGGAAAAGGTCACGGTGAGAGCACCCGTGGTAATTTTCTGGAGACAGAGGTACATTTCCTAGTGCAGAACTATTAGCACTACTAAACAATGATGCTCAAATGGATGTAAAACTGTGCGTCCAAAAAGTCAGTCTCTGTTTCCCATAGTCAATGGAGCAGTTCCAGGCTGTGCACTGGTTGAACATACTATCAACATATATGAATTCTCAAAATTAGCAGTACTTCCCTTTAATTTATAATGCACTGTAGACTGTACTCTTCTTCATAAGGCTCTATGGGTACTGCCCTATGCTTGTGATGTGTCTAGTACAACACTGACCTGAGCAGCCTCAGCTCCTCTTCTGTTACACTGATCTCTAGTGGTGGAAAAATGGTTGATGAACACAGACGTCTCTCCCCTGGTGTATCCGGGTCCTCCTCATAGGAGTCTGTGGTGTACAGTTCCACAGCAGGAACAGTTAGGACAGCCTCAAGACAGCATCATTTCTGTAACAATCCATTCTCTACATTCTTTTGTTTTTACCTGCAACTAGATTTTCAAGTCGAACTCTCTCGTGTGCAGCATGTTGGTCCACTAGCACCAAGAGATTTCCTGAGGTTTCAATATAAAATACACAAATATAAAATACACAAAGTGTCTGGAAAGAAATTGAGAGTGAGACGGTAAAGTTCATCCCCAAACCTTCAGTGTTCGTCGCTGTCTCTTGGTCTCTTGTATTGATAAGACATGCAAGGAACTTCTTATCCACTTGATGAATAACCTATAGGCCAATTAAACAACAGCAAAGTACTTCAGTTTTAGACATTAGTAGTTGCAAAATATTATAAAAAATATTTAGTCAGAGCCTTAACAGAGAAAAGAGAACTTTGCCTTCATTGAGTGAATCATGGCCTTAGAGAAGCGGTATGGAAAGAGGATGTTGTGGATCTTTACTGCCAGTCCGTCAGCTTGCCCACTTGATATGTCCACACCAACCTGAAGCACAATAACCCATTACACTTGATTACAATGTTGGTGCCTTCCAAAAAAACCCAAGAGCATTCTAATGTGAAGTGAACTGAATTTTTCCTACCATGGGAGGTCGGACAAACACAGGGTTATTCCATTTTGAATACAATGAGGAAAGTGAGCTGGAGGTCTCAACACCATCCCCTGTGAAGACAGAAGATGACACATGAATACAAACAGGGCTAGCAAACTATGCATTTTGTACCTTGTGTGTGATTGTGTGTTGTTAAGCCTTAATGGTCTACCATGACCATCTGATCTAATATGTCTGCAAAAGGTACCTCCGTCATCACGCCCTGAGCTAATCACTCTTTCTTCCTTGGATTTAGGAAGGAAGGGCAACACTAGATCCATCTGAAAAGGGTAACATCTGTATTCGATCCCTACAGTTCAAGGAATGAGAGCAAGGGAGTAAACATGAACACAGACGCTAACACTTGATCCACGTTGTGTTATCCACACGTCTCAGATATAAGAGCCAAAGTGCTGTTTCCTGTTACTATCCTATCATCGTAGCCTGCTGATGAGCACAAACCCCTAGAGCTTACTCACCTGTTTTGGAGATGACGCTAACTGCCATATTGGTGACATCTGATGTGCAGCGGATTTGTGTTTCTTCCGTTGGTGGGTCCTCGTATCGGCTGAGCCCGGTCACTTTGTTGATGTAAACTACCTTTCCCACAGAGTCGTCATAGTGATGAAGCCAGTCGCCCGATGCTGTGACCTCTTCCCTCTCGGCCAGCTTAGGACTCGGGCTTGGCCCAGGATTCAGTGCAGTGTCACAGGGATGCTCATTGTTGTTGCTGTCTTGGATGTTGTCGTCGGCTGTCCTGAGACAGGTATTCTCCGGTGAAGTAGCCCTGGTCACAGTAGCGCCTTGTGTGACCGGCGTCTTGTGTTGCTTTAAATTACAGAGTTTAGCTGCCAAAGATATTCCTCTGCTTCTACTCTGAACTGAGACTGGCTTTAGCTTGGTGAACACGGGGAGGGTTTGTGGACTTTGGAAGTCGCTCTGCATTTCTTGCATCTCAGTAATGTCGCTTTCTTGCTCTTCTTTCTGAACAACTGGAAAATTTTGGGGATTTAGAACAAAGTTGTCTGTCTGAGCTACTCTGGCGTCATTCAGTAAATAACTGCAATTAGTCTCCAGAGAGGGTGACTTCAGTTCATCAGACTTCCCATATATTCTTCTAAACCTGTCCAGAGATCCAGCCTCCTTGCATAAAGACAACTTTTGACAGGATGTGATCTTGAGGATCTTTGAGGGGATGACGGGGGCAAGGTCCTTGACATGACCTGAGCCCTCTATGAGTGAGATTTTGCGTTTTGACGCACAGGAGCTTTCTTGATATTTCAATGCTGAAACTTGCTGGCAAAATGGTGGCCTATTGATCTGGGTATGGTCCTGAGTCTGCAGGCTTCGATGAACGTATGGATCAGACAGACTGATCTTTCTGTTACCTACTAAAGTTTGTCCATGTCCGCTTGTACTCTGGAGATTTGGTAGCATTTGCTTAATACAGTTTGAATCGGGCTGAATTTCTTCTGTGATGCTGTGCGGTGCCGTCACAATATTGTGTAATCTCATCTCCCCTTCTTCCGTAAATTTCAACTGTTCACTTTCTAGCCGACTGACAGAACTAGGCATACATTCAGTACTCTGAGAGTTTTCCCCTGCATCACCAGAAGTTGGTCCCTCTTCTTTAGTGACGTTATTCTCAGACAAAGGCTCCAATGCATCTGTTAATGTGACTAAATTACACTGTGGCTCTCCTCTACGTTCTTTGTTTGTGCACCTATGGTTTTGTTTCTTTTCCAACTCCTTTGCAAGGATGCTGTTCTCCTCAAGTCTTTCTTCCTCACCTACTGTGCACTCAGCCTGAACAGACGCCTGGCCAACATTGTCATCATGTACACAGTCTTCCTTGTGCTTACGATGAACAGGTTCAGATGCCAGTGTCCTTCCATAACTGACTTCTAGTGCGGAATCGCATATAGGTGCTTGGATGCCTTGGTTGTTGTTGGCCCCTTCTCGCTCGGTGCCTGCTGTACCAAACAATTTTGGAGAAGCGTATTCAAAATCATCTTGAGAGAGCTCAGCCACCAAGTTCTCTCTGCTCAGAAATACCTTAACTGCCTCCTCTGTGCAGAGCAAAATACCATCCCAGTCTTTGAACTCAATGAGAGTTTTGGCAGGCTCAAGACAAATGTCATATTCTGAGTAGGAGCATTTGATATTGATGATGTACATTCCATGCAGCTCTTGACCTCTTTTGTGCTTTGGACTCCTGGTGGCAAACTGCCCATCTGGACTGTCATTCTTCTGATTTGAACTGCTCAGTTTGCGTAAAAGAAGATTCAGCAGCTTGTGAATCCGCGTTTTCAGGAGGAGCCTGTCGTTTACATACAAGAACTGTAAGCTGTTGTTGTAATGGCCCTCTCTGCCTATGTAACCGGTCACTTCAAACTGTCTGTGAGTGTAGCTGATTTCTCTCAGTTTCTGGGCTCGCCCTAAGCCATGTATCTGAACAAACCTGTGATAAGTGTTTCTAGCTTTAGAGAGCTGCACCGTCATGGCTCCCGTGCAATCGTTCTTGAGTGTGAAGGAGACAGAGGGATGCATCAGGGAAATAGCTTCTACCCGATGTCTGATCCGCTCACCTTCCAGGACAGTATCCATCCTCTTCCTCCTGACTGGCATGTTGTGGAAGAAGTTACAAATGACAATGGTTGTCCCAGCAGAGGGACGAACAGTCTCAGCTTCAAAGACATCCAAGCCCTTGCCATCCTTGAAGACTTTCACGTGTGTTTTCACAGACGACCTGGTCCGGGATGATATTTCGACAAGTGTTGCAAGAGAGACTATACTTGCAACAGCCTCCCCTCTGAATCCATAGAATCTGAGATCCTCTAGGTCTTCAACAGACCTGCATTTGCTGGTGTAGTATCTGTTTCCAACACATTCCATATCCTCACTGGTCATCCCTGAACCATTGTCAATTACCTGAACTTTGAACGCCTCCATGTCCATCCTCACGCCCAAACATGTTGCCCCAGCATCAATGCTGTTGAGGATGAGTTCCTCTACACATTGCTGAAGTGAGGAGATGGCAATTCCAGAGCGAAGCTTTCCCTGAACTTCTTTAGACAAGCACCTAATCATAGTGTTTATTAAATGCAATTCACATTAACGTACCGTGTAATGCCCTGACTGACTACTAGGTGGCTGGTAGCTAATGCCTTACTGAGGCTGATATCTGGCTTTAGGCTGGCCATTATATATTAGCTTAGCTTCATGAGTTCCAAAGAGCACTTTTCAACCGACAGAATGGGAAAACCACACATTCATAGCGAGTGAGCGAGTGCTGTTAGACAAATAAAACAGTCTATCGTTTAAGTGGAACACGTAAAAGTCAAAGCCAATAATTGCTCGCATTATTTTCATTTGAAACCATCCTGGAACTCAGCTTCTATTTACAGTCGACGAGAAACAAGAACGGTCCGTTTGAGGCTCGCAGCCGAGACTGCCCTCTGCTGGTGTGAATGACCCACAACATCAGCAGCCTCTCGGGAGCACAGCACTCCAAAGCACACCAAGTTATTCATGAAGGAAAAGATCGCGCGTCAGGAAATACGATAAACTGCTTGACTTTGCCATAATTGCATGAGGTTAATGTATAATAATACTATTTTTTTTATACACAAAGTATTTTCTGAACTGATGTAGAGGGCCTGAAGGGACCATGCAGTGATGAGTATTAATACATTCAGGCTATATGAAATTTGGGGTTTGATAATTGTTCATTTTAATGGACTACAACTTTGAGAAATGTGATATATTTATGCAGGATTTAATTCCAAAGCCCTATATATACTTTGGGAGGGAAAGAAAACTTATTGAAATTATCTGCATTAACATTACTTGGCACATAATTTCCTTAGTAACACATGCATTTTACTCATACCAACAATCATCTTGAAACTCCTGATACCTATTACGCTATTATTTTACAAAATCTATTCAAACAAGGAGAAGACTGTGAGAGGAATTTTGCATTTATTAATGTGTAATTCCATATTTTGCGTCTTTTAAGTAAACAAAATACACCTTGTAAATCCATTCAAAATTATGCATTCCATACAATAAATAATAAATAAAATATCTACTACTATCTACAAAGTTAATATTACACACATCTATGGGCGAACTATTTTAAATGTTGAGTAATCTAGGCTTTCAATTTTCTTCTCATTCTTGAACTCCGCCTTGATTATTTGTGACTTGGGGCTCCCAGTGGACCTCAGCCATCCTTGCATCTCTTTCACTCTATTGTTTGGGCCTTGTAGCTGCCCTTGAACTGTTCCTGCTTCCGTGTTTTGGACCCAGCCAACCAAGCCAAGCCTTTTCCCTTCTGCCTGGAAAATTAAGCACATTAAGTTAGACATAAACAGAGATAAAGTTACTGATAGAGACATGATGATTAGAGTAGGAGACATATTTCAGGACTAGTCCTATTCCAGCTCAAAGCAGTGAAACCTGTGTGTGTGTGTGTGTTAGAATACTTTGTCAAGCCTGAGTTCATGTGTAAATAACTGTAGTTTATGTAATCAAAACTCACTTGAGTGTATTTCCGAAAAAATACACCTTGCACCCTACCAAAAACTTCATAATCCACTGAACTGAGGTCTTCACTGGACATAGTGGACCTAGAAAAGGAGAAATAATACAAGACGCTGATGATGTGTTGTGTTCTTTTTGTTGATGTTGGTGATGACAACCCATTAGCCACATGCGTCGCTGGGGCTACATTACAGCTACAAGCTAAAGTTCCACATTCCACATCTATTCAAAAGCTTTGCAGCCAAATGAACAAGTCTACCATAATAGTCACGCTACATGACATGATGATAGGTCGCTGTATAAAAATAGCTCACCTGAATATATATAGGAGAGTGACGATGACTGCGAAAAGTGAGCTCGACATCAGACCGGCACTTCCGGTGGCATATGCCTCTTTCAGACGCTGCAGTCTGACACTTCCGGTGGCATATACCACTCGACCCTACTGATTTACGGAAGCCGTTAAATGTTGAGCCAGCTCCTGCTTGGCTCAACTCTACTTCCTTGCTTCTCATCAGTCGGTTTCCAAACATCCGGGACTCTACTTCCGCAAGTGAGGTACAGACCAATCAGAGAACGCTTAAAAACGCTTTGTTTCTAGGCAACGGATATCAACAAGTCAGACGATTCTAAGCAGGGAAGGGATCATAGTATCAGTGGGTGGCGATATTGGCTGATCAATGAGAGAAGAGACAACAAGAGACTTATTTAGCTGAATTATCTGTAACGTTGTGAAGGCGAACGGAGCATGATTAATCTATGAGAAACTTAAATGAAATCAGTACATTATACATTGTATTCACTATTGATCTCGAAGTTTTGGTCGAACACCGGAATTGCACACACTGGTGTAAGCGTTTGATATGCTAAACGAGAATCTTGAACGAATATTCTCCAATCCCAGAGGGAGTGCTGGTAAGTAGTACTGACGCTAACCAAACCATAACTAGCAGCATATTACATTTTTGTGACATAAATGTATAGCTAACGTTATTCAGAAACAGCAAACCATGTCATGTTAGTAATAGCTGTTTTATTTTTCTTTAGCTTTTTCCCACGGAATACGAATATACATATATTGCAGATAAGGCCATAATCTCATTCACTTTCTTTTATTTTCTTCTTTCATTTGAAAAAGGAGTGATAGTGGAAAAACTCCCTGAACCACTGGTGGTGAGGGATAGCTCAGGTATCTCATGCAGACCTTCGTGGAACATCAGAAAAGCTTCCAAGACAGGATCTTTGATAAAAGATGAAGAGGGAGGGTTAGTACAAATGAATAGCAGCAACCACATACACATGAGATGTCAAAGAAGATGCAGTCCTCAAGAGCAGTATAACTCTGCCAGACAAAGACACAGTATTTACACTGAAGGAAGAAATGACGGTGTACCTGTTAGGAGAACAGATGGAGTTGACCGGGCATTTCCACTGAAGCCTATTCACCACAAAAGAAGTCTCACCCTCAGGACACAAGACTCACTCAATCCACATCTGAAAGAGTCTGAAAAAATCTCTGTTGCATCCCAACTAAGAGGTCATTCAGAGGTAATTAAAGATGGGAAAAACTGTGACAAGAAACCCATCGGAGTTTCTGTATTGCCCCAAGAGCATCTTTCAAATGGCATCAGACAGGTCACTGTATCCCAGCGACCAAGGAGAGAGACGTACAGACGTCCCAATGACCAATGGCGGCTGGCCAAGGCAATTCATCTGAAGGAACTCATACTACAGGAGAAGCTATGGAAGATAGAGGAAAAAATAGGAAAAAAGATCCAGAGGGATGGTACTGCTGAGGGTAATGACCAAAAGAGTGAGGGGGAGAGGCATGGCAGAAGACAAGCGGAGCAGAAAAAGGGCCGGACAGAAACCAGGGCATCCCCGGCTGAGCAGCAGAGGAGAGAACCAATGAGAAGCAGAGAAAGCACAAAACAGGACACGACACAGGAGGACATTAAATGGCAGAGTAAGAAGCAAGATGAGTGGAGCAAGGACAGGAGCAATACCCGTGAAGAAGAGCGACCCAGATGGGACAAAAGGGAAACTGAAATTTTTAAGAAGCCTCAGCCAAATAGAGATAGAAGAGCTGAGGAGGTCATAGCTCATGAAAGAGGAGGGAATGGAGAGCTGAGCAGATGGGAGAGGGGGAATGTGAAAGAGAATGAACAGAATAGAGGAAAAGGGAGGACTGAAAAACACATTAGGTCAGGGGGAGAGACGGGAATGACATCACAGCAGGAAAAGGAGAATGCAAAAGAAAGAGGACAAAATAAGATATCTATGGAGGACATAGACTGGGCTAGGGAAAAGAAATATAACGAACGAGCATCTAAGGAGAGATACTGTTCAGTTGATGAGGAAAGGGAACAAGACATGCCTCAAAAGGGTCAGCGGAAATCTGCTCGTACACTGGCAACCGAAAAGCACAGTGGCAAGGAAAGGTCTGGGGAACCATTACTCCCACCAGTTTGTAGTCCTTCTCCATCCAGCAGACTGCAGCACAGGGAGCTCAACCCCAGAGATGGTGCAGACGCCTGCCTCCAGCTTATTCCCTGCAAGATCTGCCACAGAAAGTTTTCCAGTGAAAGATTAGACAGGCACCTCAAAATCTGCAAAAAGATGAAACAGTCCCGCCGCAAAGTCTTTGACTCCTACAGTCACAGGACCAAGGGAACGGCCATGGAGGAGTTCTTGAAAAGTAACGCCAGAAGCAGGAGTCCAGAAGTATGGCCCATCATTTTCAAATTTCATTTCTCAATCTTCAATCTTTCAACTGAGGAATTATTAAATAGGGTGCTAATGCATCCGATATTTTTTATTCATGCCTGTTGTGGTGTAATGCTTGTTCTGGTAAATATTTTCCAGATAAAGAAGAGCAACTGGAGACAGAACCATGAGGTGTTCAGTAGGAATCTGCGTCAGGGTCCTGACCCGGGTGGCACCTTGGAGCCAAAACCATCCATCCAAGCCAACCCAGACTATGTGACGTGCCCTCACTGCTCTAGACGGTTTACCCCTGCACCAGCAGAGCGACATATCCCCAAGTGCCAGCACATCAAGAGTCGCCCTCCACCACCTCGCTATCGTCAATAAAAACAGTTGTCTTTGTTTTATTGTTTAGATGTTTAACTTCATTACTTAGAAGCAATTTGTTCCATTTTTTCTGCCTCATATTCTGGTCTTTGTAGATGTTTTTTACCCCTTTCTTTTTTAAAAGGGGTGTCTGAAGATTATTTAGGCCATTTACAAATACAGCACCATTGTAGAATCAAGCTGCACAATTGCATCTTCATATCAAGACTGGTTATGCATAGCTACAGTATAGTGTGGCTTATATTGTGTCAAATATGGAGCATACATAACAAAAGATAGCTGTTGGTTTTATTTAGATTTTTTTTTTACACAAAGCAAGAAATATCAGTGTGTCTGTGAATGGGTGAGCATTCAGACCAGTTACATCTCATCAAAATGTCAATCTGTTGACAAAAAATGCTAAGGCACATTTTTTCAAATGCTAACAACAAACTGTATAAAAACATTTAACTAAAGCAACATTGCCATATCTGCACTATTTTTTGGTTTCGATAGGGTGCTAAGGCACTTTGACATTGCATTATACTGAATGAAAATGTTGCCAGTGTTATATTGTTTGACAGCTCGAAAACTGACTGAAAGTGAACGAAAACAATAGCTTATAAGCCAACTTTGACAAATAAAGTACTGTTATAAAATGTTTGGTTATCATGATTACGCTCAAAATACACAAAACCAACTAACAGTAAACAAATACACAAAATGTGATTAGACCTTTGCTTTCACAAATGATGCAAAATAGGGCAAACAAATATTTCAGAAACCAGAAGTACCAAAGAAAGATAAAACAGTTAAAATTATTTAAAAAATGATGAATATACTAACAGTATTGCTGCAAGGTAGGCTGTATTACAAATGTCTTAGACACTGTTTTCTACATTCTACAAACCGTTAAAGTGTTCATACGTGTCACAAAGAAGGTATGCTATGTTTGCTACCCCAATACAAATGCAAGAATCAGTTAAGGCATTAACCAAAAGTAGCCTACTTGTTTGAAATTAATCAGTAGTTTCGTGTTTCACACAAATGCTTCTTGCAAATATGGTAATATGACATGCACATTTAAAAAATGAAAACTTGTTTTTGTAATACGTGAAAAATGCAAAAAGGTTTAAGAGACTATAATAATTGGCATTTTGCCATTTGTTAGAATATCAAATTAATTGGATAAAATTCAAATTATCAAAAGTAATATTTTCACATTGGAAGATGGCACTGACATGAGTCATGATCAATCTAGACATTATCGGCTGCCCATCCTTTTTTCATAATAACAAACACTTGAAGATATCAAGGGTTGAATAAACTAAACCCACGCTTTGGCTGCATTTGTAAAATGTTTCCTACGCTATTTTCATAAGCTGGTCTTACCTATTATAAGATAAATACTAACAAAACACGTGAGCCATGGGACGAAACACTCTGCAGACATCACTGAGACAGCAATAATACCACCAAAACATGGACTTGATATTCACATTGCAGAATAACACAATGATCAGATTGTCTCTTGCAGGTGTCAAGGTCGGATGCTTCATGTTGAATCCAGCCAACATTTCATTTCAGTCTGTGAAAGCTATAGCTAGATCACTGCACCCAGGTGAATTGATGTGTGCATATTAGAGTGTGCAAGGTATTATGTTACATATTGTAAGCATGCCGTAACACATCATGACTGGGCACGAGGCTGCCTTGTCGAGTACTGAACTCTACTGCAACTCAACTCTAATACTTCTAAACATGCTGACTTCGTCCTCCACTGACTGCATCACGGTCTCCACTTCCCTAAAACAAGCTTGTTTAATTTGATATGTGCAAAGAGTTTTGTCACAATCAGGACATCTGCAGGTTTTAAGCTCACGGACTAGCTCCTGCAGATCTGCCCCCATGGTTTGTGAAACCGCTTCCTCTTCCTCCTTCATCCCCAAGCATACGATCAGAATGGTGGTTTCCATTGGTTTCAGATCCTGCTTCTTTTAGCGTTAGACGGTTAATTGCTGCCCAGAGCCTATCGTTCTCCTTTAGCTGGTCGCTGGCCTATAGACAGCAAGTCTACACATTTAGTTGTCATTCATTCACATGGATCAAAGAAGGTACTGAGGTGGCCTTTGACAAAAACATCTCACCTGTTTCTCAAGCATCTGGATCTTGGCCTCTTGGCGGGAAATTGTCTCTCGCAGCTGCAAATTAAGGTGTAAGCTGTTGAGTCAAATGCAGTGAAAATGTGGTGTACTCATTTGTTCATGATGCATTGTAGAGTGTTTAGGTTTGATACCTGTGTGATCTCCCTACTTGCTCCGCAGCAAGCCACTGATCCTCCTTTCTTACAGACTTCAGCCTCCTCCAGCCCATTGACTTTATCACAGCTCATTCGTTTAGTCTGAGGAAACAACCAGGCAAGTAGTGGAGAGTAAACACCCCAGCTCTATCAGCCAGAAGCAAGTAAGATGCCAAATAGGAAAATATAGTATGTTAAAACATAAAATAATACTATCCTGAAAATATTACCTTTTTTTGTCTGGAGCTAGGTTTAGAGTTACCTTTTTGGTCCTCCATAACTATATGTCTGCAAATTAAGTCTATAGGCTACAACAGTGACAATACAACACAAGCGATGTTGTAAAGAACAGTGTAAACAATGGATGTGCTGGGATTTTACTGAAAGGCCTTTCTCGGTGGTAACTGCTGCTGCCGCAGCCGTCAGTTCCTGCAGCTCATCATAAGGCAGAGTGACACTCTCAGAGAAAGCAGAAAGCCGGTCAGACATGGAGGTCTGAGAGTCATTTGGCATGGGGATGAACTCTGCATCCAGGAGCTCCTGGTAGAGAGAATCAATAAAAGATAACCACACGTTACATCCTCATGATTTGAACTTCGGGTTCCTAATTCTTTGGTGCTTTTATGGTAACAAACCTTTCTAAGCCAGAGAGGGCAGGAGCTATCCCCAGTCTGGTTTTCCATCGACATCATAGGGGTCTCCATGAAGCGCTCCTCAGTATTAGCCTCCACTGTGCCCCCGAGAGCCCTGTCACGACACTCTGTCTCCGAACCCGGATCCATCTCAAGATCCACTGTGGATGAAGACACCTCTTGGCCCAGCCCTAGATATATACACACCAAATGTAGATTAGGGTCAATACAGAATCTTGTTCATCAAGTGAAGAAAATTAAAAAAAATACACAAACCAGTCACCAAAGAAAAGTATTTACCACTACCGATTGACAGTCCACTGCTGTTAGAGCGAATGGTCTTAGAGTTGAGTACTTTCTCTGCAAAAGAAAAAAAAGAATACAACTAAAATGTATTCATCAACAGACTCCTGGCTGAGCACACTGTGTAACTGTCTGGTGGTGATGACTGACCCATTATGAGAATGGTGTGCCATGCACGGCAGCAGAGGTCTGGCACATGGTGGAGAGAGCCGAAGATGGGCCTTGGCAAGGCAGGGCAAACCTCTGAGCCAAAACCCTTATCAGCAGGCATACCCAGACGCCCATTTCCTGCATTTCCCCATGCAAAGATCTGATTGTCTGCAGGGATGAGACACAAATAAGTTCTATTGATCCAAAGACAATATACCCAAAACAGCCTGGATGGACATCTTCCTGGAGAGATAATCTGTTTTTTCCATCATCTCAAGCCAGATGGAGACAAACAGCTAACAAGGGGAAGAATGCTTATAACCCCTTAGCTGTGAATTTTCCTACATTTTCTCCTACAATCCTCTTCTCGTATTCATAAAGAACTATACATCATTGTCGCAAATACACACCGGGACTGTGCAGAATCGGTACTTGTACTTACCCTCAGTGGCTGCAATGGTGAAGCCATCTCCACAAGACACTTTGTTCACTACCTTCCCCCCAAAAGGTCCCACCAGGACTTGGACAACCTGGTGTTTCTTGAAGTCCTTCACACCCAGCTGTCCATACTTGTTGCAACCAAAGGTGATCAGACGGCCACGTTCTGAGAAGTCAGAGACCATAATGGAATGATAATTCATTCAAATAGTGGCAATTTCAATTCACATGTCAAATATTAGGCTCATTTGCAGTACCATCAATAGCAGCTGTGTGGGTCTTCCCTGGAGCTATGACCTGGATCTTGAAACGGGCTAGCTGCTTTACCAGGGTGAGAGTGGTGGTGTATGGGATCCCCTGGTAGCCCTGGTGTGGTGGAAAGAAGACAGCTTTCAAACATAGTTGCATCATCAACAATCTCTATTCTGGGTTGTAGTATTTCCAGCATGGCAGAGTACCTCTCCAGGGTGGTTTTTGAGGCCAGAGATACCCTGGTTCAGACCCAACTTGTTGAATTCATTGTTTCCACATGCCAGGACCTTCCCAGTTTCAGTTAAGAAAAAGGTTCCATCACTGCCACATGACACAGAGGAGATGATGGCTAATTTGGGAATCTCCACCTGGGAAAAAAGGCAATAAACAGGATATCACAAAGTATTGATGAATATGAATATTTTCTCAATGAGATTGCTTATTGCTTATTTCACAGACAGAGGGCTTAGCGAACTAAGTCATGAATACACCAGTACAAAGAACATAGTCTTACTTGCATAGGAGAAGAAAAGTCATCCTCACATTCCAGGCCAAGACGCCCTGCAGCAGGAAAACAGAGATGAGTCAAAGCAAAGAAACGAAAGAGCAACTTTGACCCTGAGTCCTACTTATGACCATATGTTTAAAAGGCCACTGTCTCCACCTGCTGGCTACAGTTACAACAGCAAAAACAGCTTGGCAGAAGTCCAATTAAATCAGCTAAAATCAACACACAGTTACCAGCAATCCTGGTATGTACCATGCTCTCCGCAGCCCCAGGAGTAGATATCCCCACTCTGAGTCAGCACCACCACATGGTTGTCTCCACAGGACACCTGGTGGACAGGCCGCTCCTCGAAGAACTCCAGAAGCACTGGCTCCAGAACCTCTGTGCGCAGCTCGCTCTCCACTCCAATGCAGCCATAGTAGTCTGACCCAAACATGTACATCTGGTCCTCATCTGAAAAAGCAGCAGGCTCATTCATGAAGACCACAAGATTTATCTAAAATCCTAGACTTTGTAGTTGAGGTTGCTTCGCACAATTTCTCTCACCGGTGACACAGGCAGTGAAGTCAGCCCCACACGCCACCTGTCGGATGGCCTTTCCCTGGAGCCTCTCCACCTTCCTTGGCTGCCGGTAGGAGGCCTGGTCTCCGTGGCCTAGTTGGCCAACCATCTTGGTCCCACCTTGCACATTCTGACAAGAGAGTTGAGGAAGTTCATAGCAGTGGAGCAGCAGAACCACTGGCTTTGGTAAATTATACACTACCAGTTAATATACCTGTCTTATAGTGATGGGTTAATACTCACAGCCCAGGTATACAGCTCTTTTTCCACTGTCACCACTGCAAAGTGACTCTCCCCTGCACACACATGTTGGGCACTGCTGCCCCCTTTAAAAGCGTCTAGTTTCTGAGGGGTGAACTTTCCCCCGCCCCAGAAGTACACCTCCCTGGAGCGTGTGGTCACCACGGCAACAGGGCTCTCCGTCACTGTACTCAGCCTAAAGCACAGGTAAGACAACACATCTGAATCATATACTACAAAATCATACTTGGGGGATGAAATCAACAGGCTCCTACAGTAGAACATATGAAACAATCACTAACAACTTACTTTGGTTTCTTCATTGCAGAATTCAGCAAAGCAACTCGCTCTTCAAGTTCCCTGAAAGAGCATGAGGTTGCGAATGAGGTGTTTTGATGACATCTCTACTACATCTATCAGAATCCACAGCATCTTCCATTCAAGAAATCACGTAACACTCTTTCTCTTTCAACCAACTTACTGTCTGCAGCAGGAGATGATTGGCTGGTCCAGAATCTGGTCAGCTGTGGGCCTCTTTGCAGGATCCTGGGACACAAATAGATCACAAGCACTTTACGCTCATATCCATCATGTAGGCTAGCTTTGTACATAGCACAAGTTAGACAACAGTATCACCTCTGGCCTCAAACCATTTGTTCCACAACAATCTGAAACATGACACTTACTTGATCTAGACACTCATATACCAGCTTGATCAATGCAGAGGAATAAACATCTGAGTCCACTTCCATAGTCCAGTTGCCTTGGACTATTTTCACACATAGGTTCAGAGGGTTCTGGGTGGATACAAACAGCACAGTGAATGCAATCCAACGTTCTGATGAACGCAAATAACCAAGACACGCTGTGATAACCATTACTAACAAGCGGGTAAACCTACCGTTGCATCAAATGTTCTGGTAAGAGTTAAAACCTCAAAAATGACACAACCCATAGCCCAGATGTCTGATTTGAAGTTGTACTTCACTCCCTGGCACAGTTCAGGTGACATGTAGTATGGGGTTCCCACACACTGGATTTACAAAGGAAAAAAAGGAGGACAAAAATAAGCATGACACTCATTTTCATGTTTCAGTGCTTCAGCTATGCCATACAATACCACGCAGGGCTCTGCAGCAAGTAATTGAAAATGAGCATTTGCAAAGTAAATTCAGTCAGCAAACACCCACAGCCTAACATACTCTATGGCCAACTCTCCTATCTGGATACCCATCAGACATGAATAGCTGCGTCCAAGGTCACGCAAACAATTAGCTCTACACAGTCGCTGCTGACATTTGTGATGTGGGTTTTCATCACACTATATTCCTATGCCCGTAGCTGCAATGCCCTGGAATACAGCTACACCTGGCTTATTAAGTGTTATAGGGAATGATGGAGGAACTATGCTTCTCTGGATTGATTTTGATTGTTCGTATGAATGGTATAATATTGCAGCAAGCATGAATCTAGGATCACGCTGTCCCCAAGCAACGATGCTACCACTGCACCAATATGGATAGCCTAGTTGGTGGGGGAAGTAGCGGGTAAGGGTTAGGGCTCACCAGGGTCGCTACAATACGCAATAACTGTGTAACATTCAACTAACACTTCACAACACTAAATCAACATTAAATTGAGAAATGAAATGCACATTTTCTGTAGGCAATGTGATGTCGGGCAACAAATCACAACTTACAGTCTCAGCCATTGCAAACTGTGAGTCGAGCTTCTTTGCGAGGCCGTAATCACCCAGCTTGATGAGGCTGGTCTTAGTCAGGAAAATATTCAGCGTTTTGATATCTCTGCAAGACAAGTGAATATGATAGCAAAACTGGTTCCAGTACTGAGAACCTGATCATCGCTCGTTACATCCATTCCAATCAGATCATTCAATTCTATCATTATAACAAAACAGCCAGTCAGTTACTAAAAACTAAAAACAAAAGAAACAACAAAGAAAGATTGTCAGAATGCAAAAACTCGAGCTGAGCAACTTACCTGTGCAGGATCCCAGCCTTGTGAATGTGGGCCACGGCTGAGGCAATTTGGTACAGGTACCATATGACCACCTAGGACAAAATATTAACAGTGTACATATTTTAGCGTATGTCTTTTGAATGTAATAATTGTGCTACGCTGATCCTTACCTCTTCACTGAAAAGTTTCCCCTTCTGTTGGTTGATTTTATCATACAGATTTCCTCCTGAAACGATACAGCCATGTAATATTTTGTCACCGATGAACAACATTTAAACTAGTTGACAGTTGACATATTTTCTTACCATTGCAATATTCCAACTCAATAAGTAGCGTGTTCTTATCCATGAAGTGATTGAAGTAGGCTATGATGTTGTTGTGCTGTAGGATGGAGAGGATGCTTATTTCGTTTGTGACATCTCTGCGCTCCTTGTCTGAGAGACAGTTCAAATCCACTTCCTTCCATACCACCAGAGAGTTGTCCTGGAAAAGTAACATTATTTCATTCAGTAATACTAGAGGAGTGGTTGCCAGGGACCCACAAGTAGTCCTAAAGGGGGTCCCCAGCAAAACAAGGATGTGTTTAATTTGACTGTTTCTTTATTCACAAGAGGGTTGCACAATAACAGAAAGTATGGCTATTGTAAACAGGTTCTCTATTGCTATGTCCCTGCCGACAGTGTAGATAGACAACAAAAATCTTCTCTGATATGGGATCCCTGGGACTAAATTTTAGCAAACGGGAGTCTGTGGTTTAAAGTTTATATATCTGGGGGTCTTTGACATGAAAAGGTTTGGAAACCCCTCTATTGCACTATGTACACCCTTTTTCATAGAAGAGAGGAAAGCAAGGCATGGGAATGTCATTTATCTTGCTCTCACTCAAGAATTTCTCACATGGGTATGGAAACAGAGGAACAGTAAGCCATTTCAGTTAGCCAGATGCATTAAATCAGTCATGATGAAGCAGGACTTGGTGTAGTACTGTTAACACTATATTTCTACTTTTGTGTTCAGTAGATGAGCATTGTTACATAGTGTAAGTCCAAAAAAATATTCTGGGGACTCTGCACAACACATGTTTATCCCGCCCCTCTTTTTGCTCCAATGATGACAGAGGTGCCTCGTTTCACAAAAGGCACACCACAAGGATAGGCGTTTCAAAACAGCTTACATGTGTAGATGAAAATACAAATGTTGTTTCACTATTACCTGTTAAACATAAGAAACGTTTTTCATAGGTGAATTACAGCTCACTCGGTGCCCAGACAATTGTGCTGAAACTGACACCTACCTCTGTTCTTCTGTAAAGAGTGGCTTCACCAAACGCCCCCCTCCCGAGGATCCGGATAGGAATGTAATGTAACTTTTCCTCTTCGCCACTAAAGGTGCCCGACGTTGATCGACCACTGGCGACAGACTCACTGCCCAAATCTGAATTTAGCGAGCCATAATGCCTTTCATAGTCCTCCAGTGACATTTCTATATAGCCACTTAGTACAGTGATGATAATAACCCGAATAGGCCTAACGTTAACTACAAATGTTTATGAAATACTGCTACAAAAGCATAAACATAAATATCATGTTACCTATCTCGATTAAAAGGCGTCTAGTCACTGTATGAATAAAGCACAATGCATCAAAGCCCCTTTTAAGGGAAATAAAACGTAGAAAAACGTACAACTGTAACAGTTTCACCAGAGTCAAGGCAGCCAGAACAAAAATTAGAACTTCCAGCCAACTTTCGAACTTTCAAAATAAAAGCCGTATCAACAAATATGTGTGGCGGCAGATTTTTTAAAAATAGTTCCGCTTTTATGCTGAAGGAAAAACGGCAGAGCTTCCTGTCTTGTTCTCGTTATGGCTAGTTGGCTTGACGTAGCACAGTGTTGCTGGGTTGTCACTGCATTTAGGAAGTCGAAAGCAGAGCGCTCATCGTAAACAAGTCCGTACTGTCATGTAACTGTAACCCGACGAAAGTAGGTAAAGTTACTCCACATAATAAAACGCAAGTTAACTGATATATTAGATTGCATAGGCTTTTCCACCCTCAGATTCTACATTAACAGAGACACAACACAGAGAAAGTCCACCGCAGTATGCAATACAAGGAGTCCATCTTTTCTATTTCAATGCACACAAACCCGGAAACACTCAAATTACAAGGCAATGAATAGCGTAAAGCAGGGGCGCCCAAAGTTTTCCTGCCACGGGCCCCCAACAGATGCACATTAAATCACTGATCCTCCATTTGATAACAGCTTTCTCCCAAGGAACCCCATCTGAGAGATGTTGGTTGTTAGAAATGATTTTGTAGAACTTTTTTCTAATGTTTGTTGATTCTCATTGTGCTGACCTCTGGTGAATGTAATCATCCTTTTGCTATAAGAGACGCCTACAACCCTCTCAAGGACCCCTGGAACCCACTTTGAAAACCATAGCTTTCTTTCTTATTCTCTGGTGCCTATGTGTCAAAAGAGTAAAAAGTGTAGAGGTCATGAACTCCATCAATCTATAAGCCTTCCCCATAGGGACATACAAGATTTAAACCCTATAGTAGTTAGTTACAGTGCAGTAAATAACACAGTAAGCTACAATTCTTGATCCTAACAGAAGAATTTCTCTTTTAGAAGAGAGATGGTAATAATTACCCTCTCCCTTCACACACGTACACACACCGTTTTGTAATATTGACATTGCAACCTTCAAACAGATAAGATCTGGTAAACACCTGTGGTGCATAAACCATTGATATGATGCAATGGAGATTTCAGAGTCAAATCCTATTATTTCAAATGACGAATACAGCACAGGTGGACACCATAAAACAAGAAATGAAGGTAAGCTACATAGTTTCAATTTGCCCTCATCACAAATCTACTGCACTATACATGTTATTTATCTGTAATCCACTTTAAGCTCACATGAAACTGTCTCTTTGTTCAGGATTTATTTTTTCAGTCAGAAGTGGGTCCAGTTTCCCACATTATCCACGGGTTATCCTGTGTCTAGGACTGCTGAACACTACTCTACTGTTAAGTGCAATTGTTATTGGGGTTAGCTGTAAGTACAAGTGTTGTTATACTAACCAATAACCCATTCATTTATCTATGAACAACATCATCACCAAGCCTACATAAATGTACCTCTATTTCCCCGATAACATAACTCGCTTATATATTTATATTTATATATTGGCCTACTTATCTCTGCTGGTCACAGGTGGCAAAGTCAGTCACGGAAACGTTACCCGACAAAATGTTTTACCAGCGCCCACCGGTGAGTTCAAGCAACTTCAAGCCAAGTACAGTGAGGCGATTAAAGCTCAAGAGGAGGCCCAAAGAGCATTAGAGAGAGAGCTCACCAGTCATCAGCAACTGAAGCTGCAGTCAGAGCAGCAGAAGACCCTTAACGATGGCCTTCAGATCCAGATTGAGGCACTAAGAGCGGAGAGGACAACACTCAAGTCCAGTTTATCTGATATTCGTGAGACAGTATTGCATATTTTTTCAAATTCAAATGACATCTGAACCTAAAAAGATGTCTTTCTTTTTGTGACTTTGCCTCATTGTGTTTTTGTAACAGAGGGCAGTTGTGGTCATTGCCTGCCAGGATGGGTTCTGTTAAACACGTCATGCTATTTCTATGCTGACTCTGCATCTGTTCCCAAAAAGAACTGGCCAGACAGCAGGGCGGACTGTATCAGTCGTGGAGCCGACCTGGTTGTGATCGATAACTGGGAGGAGCAGGTGGGTCAAATCTATTGTAGGTGAAACACAGAGCAAAAGAAAGGGTGGGTAGATGGGTAGTAGTGTTTTTTATGTTTATATGTATACCAGTCTCTTTAAAAGAATATGATATGAGTGTGATGTAGGCTGCAAAATGTTAATTATCAAGGAAACCTGATAAACCTGTGACTGTAAGCTTGATGAGAAAAGGGAAAACATAATTTTCAAAAGACAATAAGAACTGGGCTCTGGAGGATCAGGGCTGAGAACCACAGGTTTAGGAGACAGTTGTGTATTTTGTTCTTAAGTTGGGCAAATATAGCAAATAGCGTCTCAATTGGTGGAGATGGTGCTTTGTGATTTAGACTGATAAGACAGGTGTATTTTTATATAAAAAGCTTGCCTAGTGCAGCTTTAAGTAAGGGATTGTGTCCTTCTTTCACCCCTAATGTTTACCTAGGAACTTCTGTTTGAGTTCTTACCAAAAGTGAGTCGTTCCAGTACACCGTGGTGGGCCTTAAAAGAGGGAATCTGGATTGGTCTTACGGATATTCAAACAGAAAGGACTTGGATCTGGGTAAATAACGCGACTCAGTGGGATAAAGGGTAAGATCTATAAGGCTTATTTCACAATCTTGCTGTGTTACTCAATATTAAAGGTTTCGACTAAAGCTGCTATACCAAGGATGATGTAAAAGTTATCTGCATAGATGCATAAATGCACATGCAAAATCTTTGAAGAGAGGGAGGTTTTTATCTCCTTCTATTAGATGTTTCTATTAAATAGAATGGATAATACAAACCTGTTCAAGGCACACATTTAGATGATCTCTGGTGGATAGAAGAGGATAAATCAGATTTTTTGGTGGTTTGCTACTAATGACCTCTGCTACTGTTTAAAGGCTGCTAGATTCAAATCCTTCCATCTGATAACTACCAACAATTTATGAGACATTAAAAGAGCTAACAAATAACTTGAGTTTTATTTCAGTTACTGGATAGATGGGGAGCCTAACAACCACGGATTGGAGGGCGAGGACTGTGCAGCAATCTTCAACAGGGGCAGCCCCAGGAAGACGTGGTTTGATGGAAAATGCCAAAGCCATAAACACGAATGGTTATGTGAAATGGAATCCAAGTAGCTCTGGATTTCATGGCAGTATTTCCCAAGCTGTGTTTTAGTCTCTATGACGAAGTATCATGTAATGTCAAACAAGATATAAGCCCAATGGTCCACATGATTTATTCTGTTTATATGTCAATTCACTCAACAATAAACCCACTATCCAGATATTATTTATTCTTTACTCACCAATGAATAAATACAATGTATGGAGACAACAGTGGCTTTTTAATTTATTGCATGTATGCTATTGTAGAAATCTGGGTCCGACCAATAAGGGTTTTATAGACTGAAGTCACTGATAGACCATATTTTATATTGATATTCATTCAGTGTTTCCTCCAGCATTGTATTGTTGCCAGTGTGCAAAAGCATCAGAAACAGAATTTAGATCAAAACACTCATGTCCAAATCTAATATCAATCTTCTATCATACATCCAATCATCTTCAAATATGTATGATTATTGTTGTTAATGCAACAACTATTGTTACTAATGGTAATCTACACATACACACAGGCACTCAACCTGAGACACACACACACACACACATACACACACACACACACACACTCAGCCTTATCAAACATATGAAAGAGTCTGCAAACAGGTCAATGGGCACAACTTGCAACAGAGCAATGGAGTATTCGCAGTCGAGTTCAGAACATGGGCAGAAAAAAACATTTAAAGGAAAAAATTCTCAAGATAATTACAACAAAGGTGAACATTCTCACTCTCGCAATCAAACATCTGGACAAGGTACGAGCAACTTCAGTAGAAAGTTTTCTACAGTGTCTACATATTTCCCGCTAATGTTGTTATAAAACCATCTTTCAATGTATACTGGACTTTAAAACTTGTATGCAAAGAAATCAATTATATCTATTTTGTGATGGAAAAACAATTAGGTCTCATGCAATATGCCTTTGTTCCTTAGAGTTTAAATTAAGACATGAAATACATTAAATACAAAATATTTCAGTGTCTATGTTCATAGAAAGTGGTGGGTCTGGTTTTCCACGCTACCGATTGGTTATACTGTGTCTGGGACTGCTGAACGCTGTTCTACTGATCGCTGCTATTGCTATTGGGATTTACTGTGAGTACGACTATTGACAGAAAACTGGTTATTTCAGTTCCCTCTTCTGTGGAATTACTTTGATTGTATATCACACAGCTGAATCCTCACTTTAGTATTTTTTTTCTTGGGATTTTATGTCTAGCTTCTATGCAAAGCAAGATATGAATGTGGAAAAATCAAATTCACATAACAGAAATGTAGTCTCTAAAAGTATTAACACCCTATTTCATTTGAGCTAAATTGCCATTCTAGCAAAAATGTGTTTAACATTTCAAATCATGTTATTTACACATCATCTTTAGGTTGTCTCTAGAGTTCATGAAGAATATATATTTTCAAAATGGTTTAAATCATTGTTTTTCAAGTTTTTTTTATTGATGTTAATACACAGGCCAATTCTACTATGAATGTCCATGGAGAAATCATACCTTATTTGAATTGTATGCATACATTTATACATACATTGATACATTTTCCTTTGACAGAATATAGCACTTTGCATAGAACTCAGATATGAAAACCCATAATAAATACAAAAAAACATCTGCTCTTAGTACCAGTTGTGAGGTAGACCTAACAGGTGAACATCAACTTCACGCAGTCATTTTGTGTGATGTGCTTAAGTTGCCATACCTCCTCATTCTCTTTGTGATTGTGAGTTTCTGTGCCCTCAGGTTTCAAAGCCAGGGAGGGACAGATTCAAATTCCCCATTCGGCTGCAACTCCCCTCATCATTGAGTTGAACTATCTCCAAAAAAACTTAAGTGATGTGATCACAGCCACAGAGCAGGCCCAGAAAGCATTAGAGAAAGAGAGTGCCGGCCATCTGCAACTAAAGATACAGATAGAGCAGCAGAAGACTGTCTGTGATATCCTTCAGAGCCAGGTGGAGACACTACGGACAGAGAAGATATATCTGAAGTCCAATTTATCTGCCTTAGGTGAGACAGCATTATATTATAACTTATTGCGAGAATGTTAAAATATACCCAAGGTGACAGGAAGTCTTTTACTTCTTTCATTCTGTTTTTGTGGCAGAGGAAAGCTGTGGCCGTTGCCTACCAGGATGGACGCTTCTTAACTCAAGCTGTTATTCATTTGCTGTTGATCCCACTGCCAAAAAGAAGTGGCCAGACAGCAGAGCGGATTGTATTAGTCGTGGAGCCGACCTGGTAGTGATCGATAACTGGGAAAAGCAGGTGAGTCAAATATGAGAGTAAAACACAGGAAGAGAGAGGATGTAAAGAATAAGGAGTGAATTGGAGAAAAGTCCCACTGTATTTGAGATGCAAATAGGTCCCACCATTTATTTGAATGCCCTGTATGATGTAATTGCTTTAACATTAACCTGACATAAAGCTGATTTAACATATCAACCTCTATATGTGATTACACAGCGACTCATAAATGACAACCTCCCAAGAGTGAGTTCCTCTGGGATTTGGTGGTCAAATGGATTCTGGATCGGCCTCACTGACATAGAGAGAGAGGGGACTTGGGTTTGGGTTAACAATGTGACCCAGCGGGAGCCACTGTAAGACTTGTAGTGTTTCACAGATTGTTAATGTATTGATTATGGATTATTGGTTAGTATATATTTTGTGGTGCCATATCATCATGACAAACCAAAATGGTGTACCTGTATTTTTCTCTAAATGATTTTGTTTTATCCAAGATACTGGAGAGATGGGGAACCAAACAACCATGGAGATGAGGGTGAGAATTGTGCTGCTATTCACTACCACAAGAATGCCTTGAAGACGTGGTATGATGGGAAATGCAACCACCATCGATATTACTGGATATGTGAGATGAAGTCACAGTAGCCCTGGAACCTCTCGAGCACAAACAGTAGCAAAAAGTTTTGGAAAATGTTGTGTTTGTATTTACAGCAGTGTTGACAACTATCTTCAAATGAAGCAAATATCTTTGAAAAAAATCTCTTATGTTGTTGGGTTTTTTCAGCTACTTCTGTCAAATCACTGTAATTGTATTTAAAGAGAGCATGTGCACCAACTCCTATTGTGCAGAATCTTAAAATATCAAAATAAAACAGTAGAATGGCCAAATGAGCAAATTCACCGTCCACTGACAACAACATTCATATGCTCACAAGCTGCTGCTGTCCTGTGGGCTGCTCAGTGATCTTCTATTACTAATTAACATCAGGCTCCTTTTCAGAGACAACAGTCCACAAATTATTATATAGCGATACAGAGAATTTATTTGTCAGTATGGTTTCAGCACTGGAGGACAGCTTCAATGTATAGTGAGGACAAAATGCTAGTATCTTGTCCAGAATCTGGTGTTACATTTTGTGCATGACAATGCCATAACCATGCTTTAAAATGGGTATTTATGCTGTTGTTGTAATGTTGCAATGTAGTGTAATTCTTTCTGGAATTAAAAAGTACTACTATTATCCTATATTTCATAATGTGAATTCACATCATCTTGCTGACACCATAATGATGGAGGTAAAACACATTGGCTGCTGATGAACTGATTATGTGGCAGTGGACCACATGACTGGGCAATATCCAATATGTAATAAAAGGCCTGATATAGCAGCAAACCAATGTATTGGTTTAATGCTAGTCAATATCCTAGTCAAGACAATGGTGGAATAAGAAGTACCAAAATGAATAGAAGCATATAATATTATGTCATGCTTTATTCTGAATGACATGTCATATTTTATGACTGCATTAATAGAGTAATATAATACACCAAATAAAATAAATAAATAATACAAATAATTAGCAAGATATCATCTTACTATATAGTCAGGAATTTGACAGCTAACTCACTACTTTAAGACTAGTACTTATACTAGTACTTATATATTTTAGCATAAGATTGTTATATGGCGTTACGGTCGTTGTTTTCTGCCCAAATACTCTACATTGCATCACTCTCACATACAGGGCGGCTGTGGCTCAGTGGTAGAACAGGTTGTCCACTGATCACAAGGTTTGCGGTTCAATCCCCGCTCCACATGTCTAAGTGTCCTTGGGTAAGGACACTGAACCCCAAATTTCTCCTGATGGTCAGGCCAGCACCTTGCATGGTAGCTCACTGCCATCAGTGTGTGAATGAGAGGCATATATTGTAAAGCGCTATATAAATGCAGCCATTTAGTGTAGGACTTTTCCAGTTCCTATAATGTCACCTACTATAGCTTTTTATTGGATTATTTGCAAATGTGCATGTGTGCTCTCTCTCTCTCTCTCTCTCTCCATTTTGTGTTGACACAGGGCAATGTCCTGCCTGACAAATCGTCTCTCCAGTACACTCTTATATGACTCTCTCATCTAAACAGTCAAAATGGAGCACACAGAAAATTCAGATAGCCATTTTGAAGGAACCTATAACAAATTGGTTTGTCAACAGGATTTGAGTGCAGAAGAACATTCTTTCTATTCTAACCAAGGCCGGCGACAAGGTATAGTGAGTGAGTGAGTGAGTGCAACATTACTTGAAAATGTGGTTACAAAAGAACTTGCAGGGTTGTTGTTTTTTTATCAGTCCTTTGAAATTGGAAATACATTCTAAAATAGTACTGACAGAATATGTCAATCATATGTCAGAATATGCCATAACCATTGCTTGTTCCCTTTTTAAAAGTCTACTTTTTAAAAACGTAACTAAAGCTCCGCTACTGGTTATCACAACATCAAAAATGAAATTATCTCTTGAAGATTGATTTTTTTTAACATTGTATTGCTATCATAGTGTGACACAGTTGCCAGCTTTATTATTGATTCTTTATCTCTCTGTCTAGTGTCCATGTCTATGGTCAGACCTGAGCTCGGGTTGAGACACTACAGACTGGTTGCAGGGTGCCTGGGACTGCTGGCGGCTGTTCTGTTGGCAATAACTATTGGCCTGGGGGTCTACTGTAAGTCAGTACCTCGACAGACAGGGCTGCTTCAAATTATTGGCACCTATGACAAAAGGTAGAAAGATGGTATGAATATAAAAATGTTCTATTATTATACATTATTTAACTGTACTTGCTCAGGCCCCCACTCTAACAGTACAAAAGACA
Organism: Gephyroberyx darwinii; assembly: GCA_900660455.1. Taxonomy (NCBI): domain Eukaryota; kingdom Metazoa; phylum Chordata; class Actinopteri; order Trachichthyiformes; family Trachichthyidae; genus Gephyroberyx; species Gephyroberyx darwinii. Next base: position 44,985 of record CABFOQ010024028.1, read on the forward strand.
AAACATTACCTCTAGCCAAGTGAAAGTGCAGTCATGCATTCAAATGCAAAATGCTGCAGGTCTAAATGGAGTCACTATAGATAGATAATGTGTGTGGGCATTAACAATAAATATATAGAGCTATAATTGCCTTGATATTGAACATTTTTAAAATAAATATTTAATTATATACATATTTGTGAACTCTTGCATTTAAAGCAAAAAGTTGTTTCAGTTTTTTACCACAGGAAGTGTGTCACTATTTTTGTGCTCATCTTAAACAAACCTTTAAATCTACCTTTGTATAGGTTACCAATAATTCTGGAGGGCACTGTTCTTATTGTGTATTCATACCTTTCATACCAGAGCGTCTTCAGTACTCAAACTGTGAATACATTGCTACAGTAACATTGTATGTCTCCACCACTTACAGATAGTCAACTCACAAATGGGAACCTTCCATATAATATTGGTAGTGAACTGACCAAACTCCAAAATACTTACATGATTTCAATCCAAGCAAGGGATGCAGCCAAGGGACAGTTGGCAAGAGAGCTCAGAGAGCATGAATTAAACAAGTGGGAGCTTCAACACCAGACGAGAAGGAGCAAAGACTATAACGAGCAGATGGCAAAGATACGGGAGGAAAATGCAGTATTGCAATCCCGCATCCCACTATCTAGTGAGACTTTTTTCACTGTGATTGTCTTATCAAAAATTATTAAATGCATAATGCAACCAATAGCACATTACCTAAGTTAATGTACCTCTACATGTTCTTGTTATCCACTCTTTCCATTTCTATTTTCAACAGAGGAGGCCTGCAAACGTTGTTTACCAGGATGGCTTTTTCTGAACTCACGGTGTTACTACTTCTCTTTCTCTGACACTACAACAAGGACATCATGGCAAAGCGCTAGAGATTACTGCATAAAGAAAGGAGGCGACTTGGCAGTCATAGACAGCAGGGAGAAACAGGTGGGAATAGTCAACATTCAACTGATATCATGTACCTGTACAATAATCTTTATTATTATTCATTACATTTTATTTCTCTGAGTAAAAGAGGTCAGTGTCACTTAGTACGGGAATTGAAAGAGCATCTTAAATGTTTATTTTGCTGTCTTTGTCAGTTGTCAATAAGTAAGTTGATAAATGAAGATCAAGACCCCTCAAGACCACTACACATAAGTGGCTTCTGGATTGGGCTGAGAGATGTGGAATATGAAAATACTTGGAAATGGCTGGATGGAACCACGCTGGTCGAGGGGTAAGAACTAAATACTAGACATATGTTATTGTGGTTGTAGGTCTCCATAATGTCCTGCTGTAGTGAAGGTTTCTGTATTGTGTGGGGTACCTTTCCTGGTATGGAAGCAGATTTAAAATGCATGAAAACACAGTATCAGTACAGCCATTCAGAACTCAGTGAATTAAATCATGTTTTTTATACAATGTGGGTAAAATATTTCCTGCATGCCTGCAATTCTTACTGAGCGTAATAATGGTATCCTCCAGGAGTTTGTTTCCAGGAATGGATTTAATCCAATCATGCATAAGAGGGTTTGGAAAAATCAAATTACTATTAAAAACAAAGGATTCTAAGTGATCACTCTCATCATATGATACACTTTGTCCCTGAAGAGAGGGGTGTCTTCCTGGACACAAAAAAAACCCCACCAGAAAAATACCCGACACTATGACAGCCCCTCTATTACTGAAACTTTACACTGGTGTTTCTTTTATTTTGACCATATCCTGTTACATAACAGTTTGAGGTACCACTACTGTGCCATGCCATCTGATACGCAGACAGATCTGAAGAGCCACTTTTGAATAATAATAAACATTTCCAGTAATATTAAGCCCCCTTAAGTGATGGTCGTGATTTTTCGGCTTTCCAGTTGTGGCCATCAATTGCACTGGCTGCAGCATGATTAAGGAAAAGTCATTTGTTGCACTGGTCTGTCTTATCATAATGCATGATTGAATGGGGAAGAAATACATACCGTTTACAGCAGAAGAGCAGATAATATGTCTGCAAAGTAACTGATCCCATGCTACAGGTACTGGAATGACGGAGAACCCAACAATGATGAAAACGAGGATTGTGTAGCTGTATATCCCAGAGACAATCCGTTCAAGGCCTGGAACGATGCCCCATGCAGTTATTCACTCAAGTGGATTTGTGAAATGGCAGCAATGTCTTCAAGTTAACACTGTAATCTTACCACATTTTAATTAAAACAGTCTTAGAGACTTTGACATTTTATGAATTTGTTTTATTGTCATATCAGTATTAGTCAAGACTACAAAATGGCAAGGAAGTCTGGAATACCAAAAATACATCTGAAATTAAATTAACTATAAAAAGTTGTCAGTCAATTCACTATAATAAATATATTCTTTACCATATCGGTACTGTACTTTGTACATATTACTATTATAGAAATCTGTAAAGAGAACATTTAATAAACAAGTAAATGACAAAACTAATGTCAGTACCCAAATCCTTACAAGGAGCAACTCAAAGGTCATACTCACACCAGAAAATCATCGTCAGAAGGGGGTGGGGGGGGGCACTTTATTAACAAGATGACACTATGACTTCAACATGAGTTCTTCTCACTCCTTCATGAAATTTGCTTTTTCTGTGATCTTTGAAAGTACTGTACCAACCTCATATTCATAACCTTATCTCCTGAAACCTAATGGCTGACACTGCTGTGCAAGGTCTCTGATATCTCTGAGGATTCATCATTCACACTACACCTTGCTACCTAAGCATAATGGGGTGGGTTTCCCGATAGCGAATGATTCACGACATACCTCACACACAGTTTAAACAAAATGTCATGTGCCTTTCCCAAAGGATGTTGTGACGTGAACATTTCAAGAACTATGACAAGTCCATTGAAGAATCATCAATTTGCAAATAATGTTTGAATTAGATATATGTTATACAACTAGGAACTAAGAACACTTTTTGCCTGGGATATCCTGAGAACAGTGCCAAATTACTGCATAAAGACTATATTATTGTAGGCTCCAGCATAGGTTCGAATTTGATGTAGCCTAAGAACAAATACATTGGTGAAAGAGAGAGAGCATTATTTATATATAATTTATTTGACAATAACAGTTTAGTTAAGACAGATGTTGTGAATGAACAAGAGATTTCACGCACTAGTAGACTTGACAAATGGTTTCGGGAAACAAATGTGAAATGAACCAATGTCTTGAAGAACTACTTCAAGCTATCATTAGTGCTACGACACCTCTCGGGAAACCCACCCCTGGTCACAGGCTCACAGCACCGCAAAGTGCTGCCGAAGCTGTCTGAGAAGCTGCTGGGTGTCAACATGCTCAGGGAAGGCATCCTCAGACTTCTGGGCAGCAGTGTAGCTGCTTTGAAGATCTCCAATCTGGACGAAGACAAAAACATCATTTCAGCATACTGGATCATAGAGATCATACCTATGATCAGTGGCGGCTGGCCAATAGAGGGCACTAGGGCACCGCCCCACCACTCCCCACATCCTAGACTTCATTGAATAAGAATTACTTTGAAATAAATATTTTTTTAAATGAGCAGGGTAAATATTATATAGTTAGTGAGTAAAATGTATAATCTGCAATAAAATGCAGATTAAAACTGTTCTACGTTGTCTAAAGTTACTGCTAGGTCATGTATTTCCGGCCTGGGGCGTACAAATCTTTACCCATTGACTCTCGTTATAAGTTGTACATGCGCAGTTCGCCCCTCTCAATACAAGAGATAGGAGATTGGTAGGGAAACCTGCGCCCCACCAATGCTGAATGATGCTGATTTACACACCACCAACCACTTTGTGGCAGCAGAGGGTGAGTGGCTCGTGGTACAGAATGAGACAATATACTCTGGTTTAGTAGGAAGCCTTGGCTAACTGCATGTAGTGACACCAGTGCTTTATTTTGCTTCCCTGCATCCTTTTTCAAACGACAGGATCAGACCCAGCATGGATTCAGACAGGTTTGAATGATTTAAAGCACATATCAGAAAAAAACAAAAGCAAATGTTTGGGAAAGTAAACATAGCTGCTCAGCTTGATGAAGGCTACAGGATAGGGATCTGTAAGCATAATGAGGAGGTTGACAAAAACAGGCACATATCTAAAATACTAAACTGTCAAGTTCTGTGGTGCCATAGAGTCATTGAGAAATCTGCATCTCTCAAGGAGAGAAGGGCAAAGTTTATGTACAAAAAGTAAATTTTAAGGCACAAGGTCATTTGGCTTTGAGCCAGTTCAATTAGCTTTTTGATGGCACTGGGTATTTCAAATGTAATACCATATTTATTTATTTGTTTCTTAAATTTTGTTATTTTCTATTAGGTCTTACTGTGTTCATAATTTTCTGCCATTGTCTCAGGGTTTTGTGTTGTCAGATTTCTTTCGCACTTATAGAGGCACTTTTCGCTTACTTTAGTCTTTCACCATAACAAATTGTAGTATAAAAGATAATTATTACAAAGAATTTATACTAATTGAAATACCTTAACTTACCTTAACAAATCACGTTTCATTATAACAAATGTTCATTCAGCTCAGCAAATACAAATAAAGGCCTTTTCATTTATTTAAATACACTGATGATACCTAATCATTAGTACGTTTGCTTGATTTTTGGTATAGCCCCCTGTGGAGAAAAATGCACCAGCCGCCACTGCTCTTGATGTTCATAGTACAATTAGGACTGCACTGCTCAGTTGTTCCTATGAATGGAATAGTCATGTATTACCTTTTCAGAAAGAGTGGAGAGGTTGAAGTGTGGCTCGTACATGTGAGGGGCCAATGATGCAGCAGTCTGCAAGAAGGCTTTAGACTACATACAACAAAAGATGGGACAACCATTAATACAGTGTCAACAGTATAATAATACACTAATGTTTGCATTTGAATTTAAAAATGAGATGGATTACAGTATACAACTGGATCTAACAGTGATATGATCTCAACAGTCAATCTAAACAGTGGCTTACAAGCTAAATATGTGAAAATGTTTATCACCTGTTCAATACGACCTTTGCGCAGCTCGAGCACGGCAAGGTTGTTGTAGGCCTCAGCATGGTCATTATTAAAAGCCAAAGCCAATTTAAAACACTGATAGGCCAGTGTCAAGTCCCCTATGCCCTGTAAACAGAGAAAAGATGCACTTTGTACTGAGTGATAGGGTTCTATTTGTATGAGGCAGACAGTCAATATTTGTGTTTAACTGGAAACCATGTGAAGAAGCGGTGCACAATATAAAATGGTTGAGACATTGGAAATGTTTTCTGGGATAGCTAACTCACCACAGCCACATGTCCTATGTTGTACCAGACATCAGCCTGCTCTTCATCATTGGCCACTAGGGCCAGAGCCCTCTCAAATGAGGACAAAGTCATGTCGTACTGCTGGGCGTAGAAGCAGCACAGGCCCAGGTTGTTGTAAAGCTGGCAGTTGTACACCCCCATCTGGAGCAGCCGTCTAGCAAAGAGGAAACCATTCTGCATATGTACTCCATAGATATAACCTAGAAATGAAAAAAATCTTCATAATGTCTATCTCAGACTTTATATTTTCATAATATGTCTGACCTATAGAAGCGCAGGGCGATCTCCGGCTGGTCAGTGTAGAAGTGATTGCTGCCTATACAGGCAATAGCCTCCACGTGGGTATTGTCCTGCTTGAGGACATCTCTGTAGTACTCTGTGGCCGAGGTGATGTTGTTCATTTCCTGTGAAAAACATTACATTATAGAGAGCAAATATGGCTGGAGTAAATACCATTAAGGCAGGTGTATTTTTTATTTTTGAGTGGAGTAAGAGGAATCTATAGTAATGATGACCATCGTGACATGCCTCATGAATGCGAGCAATTCCCGTAAGAAGAGTGACTTCGCCTGGAAAGTGGTCCAGGCCTTGCTTGAAGAGGTTCAGTGCAGTTATTGGTTGATCCAGGCGCTGATACACCTTTCAGTGGGAAAACAGACACAAGTTCATCCATTCAATAGCAAACCTTGTTGAATCATTCATCACCACGTTTTTTAGAGAGGATGTGATGTTTTTGCTATGATGTGTCTATTACTACCTTAGCAAGGTAGAGGTATGTATCCACCACCTCTTGATGATTGAGAGCTGATCGGAACTGTTTTTCTGCTTCTCGATATAAACCAAGTCTGTAAATGTGAGACCATTATCATTATGTGGATTATTTGTGTAACCAGCTTCTGATATTACATGTTAAAATTGAATCTTTTAGATTTATGGGTTACTCACCTATAGTAGCATTTCCCCAGCTGGACTTTCCACCACCAGTCTTTGAACTGAGCATGCTCAGTAGCTTGAGCAGCCAAATCTAAAGCCTGAGCACAAAACATTGTTTCTGCTTCATGGAAAACTGTCAAAAATCCTATAATGACAACTAATTCCTTATGTAACGTAAATACATGCAAAATCAATCATATTTGCTTTGTTATAGCCACTTACATTTTTCACATCATTTTCATGATGGAAGATGTACTCAAACAACGTCTGAGGAGGGAAACAATGGTTACTGAACTCGCATAAAAAGCCAGAAATATGGACAGAAGCATTCCCATTAACTTGTTGCTTTTTTCCAAATCACTGTCTTACCTTGGATAAATTGGGCTTTTGGGAATATTTGGCCAAATTTAGTCTTGATAAGTTTATAAATGGTCCATCTGGATTGGTTAACATGGAGGCCTGGGGAAATGGTGAAACAAAGTCATATAACATGAGCATATGTTCTGAATTTAAACATAAACAATGCTTAAACATCCAACAAATTGAATCATCAAGTAATAATAATAAACCTTTTTTGTATAGCACATTTGAAAAGCAAAGATATAAAAATGCTTATCAGTCTGGAAAGTAAAAGGTGTATAACTTTAAAAAAAAAAAAAGATTACATATGAGTGTAGTGATATAAAATAATTGTCTGAATAAACTACTACTACAATAAAATTAAGAAATAGGAAAAAACAATACTAGGAAACAAATTATTACAGCAATGGGACACAATTAACACAGAGGAAACTGCATAAAATCAAGTCTGTAAAAGTGTGACTTTAGAAGATACTGATTTTTCTAGCCTGTTCTCCTTGGGCAGGTGTTGTATTTTCAAAGTCTAGGGGTTCTAGTGGTAAACGTACAATCGGTTTTCACAAGTAGCTTCTCAATAACTGCAGACTGAAGAAATGTAGGCCATATTTACTCACTGTTCCCAAACGGACAAATCTCCCCGAAGCACTAGTGACTGGGCGAGCAGTGCTTGCAGTGCGGGGGGTCTTGATGGCCTGTTCCATCGTCCCAGGTCTCCCCGACTGTGTGCTGGGTCTCACAAATCCTGTGATAGGACGCCCTGACTGGGTCATAGGCCTAAAATTCAGGGGAAAAACTCAGCTCAGAGTAGGCGTCTCTTTCCATTTTATTCACTCCCTGAAAATGTAATTAATGGCCAATCTTGCAAGCCTATTATACAAGTATTATCTAGCATGCAGTACCTGACAGCAGCTGTGGGACCACCACCATGACCTGTTCCAGGAAGTCTCAATGATGTTCCAGGGCCTAGAAGAGAGACAAGTCAAAATAAATGTTGTAACCATGATTATAACATATAATAATATAACCACGACAATTGTAAAAGTGTGAAAAATGTATTTGTTTACATTTGAGCCATTGAGAAAGAGTCCAGACTTACGTGCAACCTGAGCAATAGAGCTCTCATCCAGCATCATCTCAGCAATCCCCTCCTGGTCTACCTCAACTTCATCTATGTATACCATCTCAGTCAGAGCACGCGTTTTCAAACTCCATGCAGCCTATGAGTTGTAACACACACAACATCAAGTCATAAAATGCATTGAAGGGGAAACTCTTTCAACCACTTGGTGCCCATGTTACAGTAAGGAGCTATGTTGAACTATCCAGTGATGAAAAGGGACAACAGAGGAGCACAGTCAGGAGGCAAGGTTACCTCTGAGATAAGCAAGGAGGAGTCAGGTTCCTTAAGACAGCATGAGTGAGTTATTGAAAGAAAAAAGGAGAGTTGAGGAACGATTTGAATACACTGGACAAAACGAAACGAAATGAAGACATGAGGTAGAGAAAAACAAAGTGAAAATATAGAGATGAGATAACTTGACAGCTAGGAACAAGTTCCTGCTACAAGGTTGGTGATTCAGAGGAGGTAAATGTAAATGTAACGTTAGCAAACTAAACTGGGAGATTCCCTGGTATACAATACTGCAAAGACTCAACTAATCAGGATTATGCATCACTTGCTACGACTCGCCTGTGCTTAGTGCTAGCCACACAGCAACCTTGTAGCAGGTCTTCCTCTGGGTAATCGTTAGCATGTTGTATGCTACCTGGCTAACAGCACAACAGTACCTGGTCGTACGGACTATCCTCTAATATTTTAGTACAAATATCAGAACACTGTTGGAACTTTCGTCGCCTGAAATAGCTCCATGCGAGAAACAAAGGGTCCATCGTTACTTCCATTGCTTTGGTCGAATTAAAAAGCTGAGTGAAAGCAGTAGGTTAACAAAGCTAGCTTTAGCTTTTCAGCGAAGGTAACGTTAGGATGACGGCGAAACTGAAGCTTCCTCTGTCGCTCGGCAACGGAGGAGAGGGGCGGTGCTTCACTACCGGAGCTTCCTCCTGTTTGTCACTTTATAAAATAAAACAAAATAAAATAATACAAAAATAAAATGATCTTTGATCACTTTCATCAAATATTTGAACAGTTCAAGCAACCTGGTACAGCTGTAAAAATGAGTAAAATCACTAATAAAAAAATAATTGTATATATAGGTTAGGTCTGTAAAGGCCAGTGGTTATACAAATAGAAGGTAGCAGAACTGCGGTAGCAGAAAAACATTTCACGGCCACTCACAGTTGAGTGTAGACAGAGATTTTGGGAAATTCTCACTGTGCAAGCTTCTTTTTATTGCTGAAAATAATATACATGTACACATTGAATAAATAACGGGATACAAGTACAGTGTCAGGCATACTTCAAGTCATGAAAAGCAAAGTTTTATTAGATTTGGGGTGAATGCCATTTTCCTATGTGCATGAATAGTTACTAAGACGTGATCTGAATACAAAGAAATTCGTTTTTTACAGAAAATGTGCTGGTTTGTCTGCGACATGCAATAATAATAGGATGCTGACAAAAAAATAATGCATGATTGTCGCCGCTAAATAAATCATGCTCCACTTGACCCTGTTCTCCCTGACCGTGATGATGGCGTCCTCTCCTGCTTTTTCCTGCTAGGATGTCCATGGATCTGATTGGGCGGACGGCTGCCTTGTCATCGTTCTGGGCGGAGCTTGAGGAATAACTCTAAAGCTCCATCTTTGTAGGATTTGACAAGAGCTTTGACCTATGTTCGAGGAAGACTGCTAGCCCGGGGCTGAAGCAGAAGTAGATTCTCACTATGAAAACAACAGTATAGAGAGCTAGTTTTAACGAAAGCCAGCGGCCTTTCATCTAACAACACAGCAGACTATTATGCATATGACCCTCAAATGCCTAATTTCAGCGCTCTTACTGGACCGATAAAAATCCACCGGAACTAATGGGACACACAGGCTTAAAATAAATCCCTTTTTGGTGAATGACACTATACCAGATACGTGCTAGCGACAGAGACACGGAAGCGCGGACATGGCTGACAGAACTGCTCCCAACTGCCACCTGAGACTTGAGTGGGTTTACGGGTACCGGGGACATCAGTGCCGCAACAACCTGTACTACACCGCGGCCAAGGAGATTGTCTATTTTGTCGCCGGGGTGGGAGTTGTGTACAACACCCGGGAGCACAAGCAGAAATTTTACCTGGGACACAACGACGACATAATCAGGTAGGGTAACGATGGCACACGAATAATAACAGTAATATCACACGTCAACTGGTTGTTTCAGCACCGCGGACAGCGCCAGACTCGGAAGGCTCTCAGCAGATGAATTGACAGCTTTTGTCATTGTAGGTGCTGGTGTCATCTTGTGTAATGTAATGGGATACTTTATTAGTCCCCGT
>CABFOQ010024028.1:55137-67171 GCA_900660455.1 Gephyroberyx darwinii
ATCCCCGGAGTGAACCCTATGGTCTGGGACTCAGTGTGTTGCTCAAGGACACTTCAGCAGGGGCAGATGCTTGAACCCCCCGAACAGGCTCTCTAACCACCCTGTTGCCCCTTCCCTCACCTCACCTCTCCAAGCTGCAGTGCTGCTAATTGCACAGCAAATAACTTTTTCTTTCTCTTGGCGGAGTGATGTAGAAAAGTTCTTGAGTCTGAGGTTCATCTTAGTTGAATATATATTTATTACAAAAATGGATCTCCGGAGAGGAAGAGGTGTACATCACACATAGCAACATACATTTCTTCAAAGAATCAAGGGTTTGCACTGGTCTTTAAGCACCATTCAAGGACGTGACAGAATGTGCAGACATAGGAATAGGTGACACAAAAAGGAAACAAGAACAGGGAAACACCACATGTTGTGTCCTCGTTGAGAACATCCATAGTCTAAACAGGCCACGGTGACATGGGCCTCTGGGAAGGAGAAGTTATGGCCCAAAGGTTACAGAGAGGAGACCATTCTACTCACACAGCATGAAACAGTATATTCTCAAGAGAAAGTCAGTACATCTGTAGTCCATATATGCACATGCGTGGATGTGTAGGTTCAATTTTCCACGACACGGAGTTATCAGAGTGCTGGCAGAGTGATCTTCAACAGTACAGGTAGTCTGCAGGGTTGCATCACCTATCGATACTGGGCACATTCCAACACATGTTTCCTGTTTCGCCAAATGGCAGCCAACCTATCTGCCCGTCTGTCACAAAGAGGAAACTCTCTAACACTACCCTTAAATGTTTATTGCTCAGTGGCCTGGGAAACTCTGTAAAATGTGCATACACATAGTTGTCCTTGAGGGGATCCTCTCTAGAAAGCTCTCTAAGGGGTCATGTTAAACTCATTTGAGTGGGCAGACAAACCGCAACACGCCTGGTCTTGATAAAACACAACAAAGTAGCCTTACAACTGAAGTTACGTAACACACTAAAGGGCCAGTTAACCTCTTGTGAAAAGGTCTCAGGGTTTGTATCTTTCTCTCAAGATGATCCTGCCTTTCAAATTGTTCTTTAGGATGCCACACGACAACGACCTGTGTCCATCGCTTCAGTGCTTGTGTTGACATTGTGTGGGTTGGCCTGGAGATGACTAGAATTATATACTGTGTCGTTAGTCAGCTGGCCTCCTACTCTATTATTAATTGAACAACAGAGACACCAAGCTTGCACTGCCTTGTGGGTGAAGTGCCTCAGTTCAAATGCTTTAGTTGGATTGCATTGATTGAGCCATAGAGTGATGTTTGGGGTGTGCAAAAATAAGCTGTACATTATATTGGCCATCTTAACATCGACATTCACTACTTGAGGCCATAGAGTCAGGATTCTTGTTCATCTTGAGGAATTCAGACTGAAATTTGTGACTTGGGACCACATTTAGGCCCTTTACGGTGTCATTATTTCTAACAGGATGCACTGAGTTTCCACAAAGCATATTCTGTAGCCAAGTTGGCTAAATGCATAAAAAGCTTTGATGATACATATTCACTAGCTACAACCATTGGCTTTGCTTCTTAGTTTGTCTTATGTCAATCCCTGGGCTGCTATGTTTCAGCTGCCTTATTATGCATCATGTACTGTACAAATCTCTGGCACAGTCCTTTCCTGTTGATGTGGGCCAGTGAATAGTCTTTTTAAACACTGCTCAGTTCTCAGCGGAGTGCTTGAGAAGCTATTGTTTCCGTTGCTGAAGAATGATATGGCACAAGTAGGGACCATTCTGGGCAGATTCAATGCTTTATTACTGTTGGGCTGCTCTCACATTGCACTAACCACACCCCTCTTTTGCCTAGTCTATTTTGGTTGGTGCTTTGGCATAATATATGATAGTAAATTAGCTCTATTTTTGTTTGTGAGCTTAGCTACATATCAATTTAGTGTTTTAATTGCTGTTTTAATTTCTCCTTCCTGATTTCATCTTGCCCTGCAGCATCCTCAGTCTGCCAGTCTGATGTAGAGGAGCTAATAGGCAGGTTTTCGCTTCAATGAAAGGCTGATCTCTTCCTTGACAACTGACGACAACTCAACAACAAATAGCGTCCATAGCTGGGCTGTGCCAGGGCCAGTGGTCTGAACTGTATTTTAGTGGTGCATTTTGAGGAACATCTTTTTGTATCGGGCAGTAACAGAATAGTCAGAGTAGGTTAATACGCTGTAGAAGTTCATACAGAGTTCATTGTGCGGCATGTCTGTAAAATGAGTACACTCCTCTATGAATTATTTCCTATCTGTCATCACACCTTTACGCAATGTTCCAGCACTAGCATTTATTCCAGTCTTGTCTGTAACTCAAATAACCTGAGGCTACTGCTGAACAGTTACAGGGGTTTGTCCATACCAGAAAGCCCAGTTTCTCCTGATGGCACCACGCTCACACTGCATGCAAGCCATGCACACAATGACCCGACTCACGTGCACATACATGCACGCATACTTACAATAAGCTGAACGACTAAAAGACGTATTTAAAGATTTAGATGATGAATGCGTGTGGTCCTTTTGAGTAACTAACTGGAAACACAGTGCACACAATCCAATGCAGGGAATGACAGACGGAGGGGAAATTTGGAAGGAAGATTCACATATTTGTGTTGTCAGGTTTCATTTGGAAATGAAAAGTTGCGTAGAAGGAGGGAGGGGCCATCGTTCCTTGGTGAGTCACATTGGTCCTCATCCAAAAGGCAAAACCTCAAAGTCAGGGCTACCCTCTCTCTTCCTTCACCAGCTCTGATTCATGGGTTCACTCTTCAAACATGTCCGCCTCCCTTCCTGGCGCTCATCTTTTAAGCCACGTGCAACTGAATGCATTCATTGCTACTGTCTACTATTCTTAATCTTGGCTGATTCATGATGCTTTTTGTTATGGTAGCGAGTGAGAGGTAACGAGAGGGTGCTTTGGACACAGGAGTTGCAGGTTGTCTCATCTTACAAAACCTTTTTAATTTTATGATAACCTGCGGCCACTGTTATAGATTATAGATAGGCTGTGTCTTGTTTCAGTGAGCTTGGAGAAATGTAGTAAATTGGGTGGTGAACAAATCCATCTCTTTTACTGTAATATTGCTGGGGATTTTTATGCAACTTCTAATGAATTATCTTGGCTTGTCAGCAGGTAGTTACAGAGAAAATTAAAATAAATGTGTGAGGTTGGCAGACAGGAGTCTCACAGCAGCAGTCTGTGAACCATGTGAGCTAATGGTGTAAACCAACCTCGCCTGTTAATGTGCAGGCTAAAGTCAGTTGTACAAACAAGGAAAAAATGTGTTATTGAGTCATATTCTTTGATTTGTCATGCTTCAAATGCCCAAACTGCATTGTTCAAAATAACCAACCAGTACATTAGACCAAAATCAAAGCCTTGCGCGTTTTTAGATAGATGACTGGCCTGGATGTGCAAGGAAGACAGTGTGCAGCTATCTTATTATTATGTTGGTATGTATTCTTGACTGCTGTCAGCAACATGCAGTTTTAAGAATGACCATGATAGCACAATCTCAGATCCACAAATCCATTCTCTTTTGTAGTGATGCTGATTAACAGATATTGGTGGTGGGTGGTGATCCATTTCCTAGCATATTGTCTTCAGTTTATGTGCCTGTTTTGCAGCATGTCAATGCCTACTACAGTTATCTATTCATGACCATGAAGCTACTAAGTAACCAACAAGCTCATACATTTTAGCCACCATAACCACAAAGAAAAGAAAGAGCGGATCCAATAAAAAAAGATTTATCATTGGAAACTCTCACTGAGCATGTCGTACCACTAACTTTAACCGAAGATGACAACACTGTCCACTCCTTTTTGCTTCTAACCTTTACACTCATGTTCAGGTGCTCTGTGTGGAGTGTCAGTGAGATGCTGATGTCTTTGAAAGCCCCCCCACCCCATCACTGTGAGTAGCTGCCATGCCACTCTGGGAAAGGCGGTGTGGTCTCTGAAGAGCAGATCCGTCTACGCCAATTAGGATCCTCTAAAGTCCAGTCGAGTTACTTAGTGAAACAGCATGATTCAGCATCATCGTTGCTGGAATTAGAAAAAGAACCTTAGACAGATGTTGATTTTAACTGGTGTTATGAAACAACAGAGATGGGGTGGAGCTGGCTACACGTGCTCAGATATTGTACTTTTAGCCTCACTTTGCCCTCATTAAGACGATGATGCCGTCATTCAGATCGCTGTGGTACATTCAGGTGCAGCAGATGGAGCAGCTCATTCTGTTCTCATTCTGAAATACTGGAAGGCTAAACCTTTTCTGATGCACATTGGATGTTCTGTACGTTCATCTGCTTTATCACAAAAATGATCAAGAAAATCTAGTTGGCTAATTTGGCTAGAATGCATGGCGACGTACGTCCTGGATGTGAACCCGACCTGGGACCTACATCCCATGTTATCTCCCTCTCTCTCACCCATCCTTCCTCTCTCTCTCCATTGTGAGCTATCTAATAAAGATAAAAATGCCTTGAAAAATAATCTTAAAGATAATAAAGAGCTACTCATCCACTGGTGACTTTCATTACGACTAATCTATTTTTAGTTTTAAGCATCTGCTGTACGGCCAGGTGCTTCAGATGGTGTATGATTGGCAGCTGGATTAAAAATACTTTGTGGAATCCTTTTATATAGCCCATACTATACTGTATAGACCTTTAGAAATGTGCTAATCCTCTGCTTCTTTTTAATCCACCTTAGGCAAAGTTAGAAAAGGCAACTACTGTTGGAGAGTGTGAATCAAACCTGGCTTACCAACCAGGCTTACGAACCATGTCATGAGGACTTATAATCAGTCCTGCCTGGATCTACTTTTTACCTAAAGTCTAATCATCTTCACTCATCAATCAGAAATAGAAGACGTTTTCATCCACGTTGAAGAAGACACAACAGTGGTGACCTCATGGATCAGCGGGCAAAGGTGTATACCTTGAACCCCCAGTGCTGTGTGTTCAAATCTGCTTCATGACCCTGGTATTTTGTCATCCCCAGACTCTCTCCAAGTCTTAGCCTTCTCCCTGTCTCAGTTGAGTTTACCACTGGCTGAATGACCTTTGACTCTTCCTCTGCTGTACCTTTGCGTCATCACCATGGGAAATCAATCCTCCGGGCTGTTATGTGAGCCACTCTCCTTGAAGTTTAAATTGCCTCTCAGTATGTACGTGACATCAGGGTCCTTAACTGCTGCAGGATTTAGCTAGTTCTGGACTACTGGACTTGGCAGATGGAAGACAGCCACATCAAACAGCTGTAGCCTTTATCAAACAGGAGAACCATGGAGCTGCACCACAGGATAAGTCGTTAGTGAAGGCATTTAGCAAGCTCTTTAGTTGATAGAAATATAAGTGAAACAGTGATCTTATTTAAGCAGACCAAAAGGGAAAGACTGCATTGGATCTTTCCAGGCAGTGGCTTGGGCGTGACTTACAGAGAGCTCATAGTAAAGTCCATAAAACAGAACAGAGGACAAGGGCAAGAAGACCCCACTCCGTGTCAGTAAAGGAAAGGTTACCTTCAGATTTTTGTACTGGCAATAATTGGATAACCATTATAAACCAAAATGACACATCTTAGGAGAATGCCAGCAGGACTGTATTCCATTCGTGAGGAGTGGTTTGCAGGTTTGCGTCATGACTAATCTCTATAGTAGCCTAAAGGGAGGTGAATGCATTTTTCCAGCTCATGGTGTTGCTAACAGAAAACAACTGTTTACATTAGATTTACTCAATCACTGTATTCAACCTTGCTTCCTCCTCCCGACGGTTTGACGATGGAACAAACAGATTTGCTATGCAGTACCTGCTTGTGCCAAAGCGATTTTCTCTGCTGTGGCTGTCTGCATCTCAAAGAGTTCCAATCATATTCTCTTCCTCTGAATGCCATTTTTAGCTGCTTTGCTCTGATTATATAATTCATATAAAGGAAAATGTGAAATCATGCCAGGTTGGAGAGAGATTCTGCACAGGAGGTGGGGAGGGGATAGGAGAGACCAAGGGGAGAGGGTGGAGGGGCAATAAAGAGCAATGCTCCCAATAGGCTTCCTGATAGACACCTCCTCTGACGTGTCTTATCCCAGGCCTGACATCTCTCCAACCCACCTCAGCCTCCAAACCGAGACGTTACACCACCATGCCAAAAAAGCAACTCGAAAGCCTGTGACAGGTTTACAGTAGAATAGTGACATCACATTTGAGATGCAAATGGGTGCCACCCTGAGAGATGAAGGTAGAAACTCCAACAGAGAGATTCATAGAGCAAACATGGAAGAGAGCGAGAAAGAGGGAGAGAGGGAGGATGGAGAACGGGAGAACGGCGCCTCGTCGTGAGCTGATTTGACTCAGCAGGCTGGAGCTGCCTAGCCTGCGAAGCCTCTCTGGTCTGCTCTCTGAATACATGCCAGGATTAGAAATTCTGGAGTGCAGTTGGCAAAACAGGCGGCCTGATTATAATGGAGGGAGCTCCGTAGCAGCATGAAATATATAGGCCAGGACAAGGCAAGAGGAAGAATTGCCCAGTGAATCACTCAGCCCTGCCTGGAACATGACTGGCGGCCTCTGGAAGGAGGGGTGGAAAGGGGGGAAGCAGTGAAAGCTTTATACAGCAGGCTGTTGCTCAGCTGTAGAGTGGAAATGCTTGTAGGTGGGGGAGGTAGAGTGGAGGGGAATGCGGGATTATGTAACAATGTTACAAACATATGCCTGGTGATGCGAGGAAACCCCAGATGAATTAGGAGAGGTTGAAGGGACAAAATTCACCATTTCACCAGTAGTGCTTTCCATACCCTATGCAACCCAGTAGGCATGGATGAGGCACGGCCGCGTGAACGTATCTGAGCGTGAATGGATTAATTGAACCATGTCACCTCCGGGGGGGTAAAGCTGCCCCTCTGTTCCTGATTCAGCCCCATCACGGATTTAATGTGGCATCATGTCACCCCGATGGCTTCCGCTCTCTGGGAGAATGAGCCCTTGTTCTGCTCTCCGCACACACACACACACACACACACACACACACACACGCACACACACACACACACGCACAGACACACAGACAATGCTAATCAGATGGTTTGGTGTTTTAGACCCTCAATCAAGCTGCCTGTTCAAAGTCAGAGATTCTAGCTGTATCTTGAATTAACCATCTCTCCCACTTATTCTCTCTCTCTCTCTTTCTCTCTCTCTCTCTCTCTCTCTCTCTCTCTCTCTCTCTCCCTCCCTCTCTCTCTCTCTCTCTACAGTTTAGCTCTGCATCCGGAGCGCGTGTTGGTGGCCACTGGACAGGTGGGCAAGGAGCCTTACATCTGTGTATGGGACTCCTACACCGTCCAGACTGTGTCCATCCTCAAAGACGTTCACTCACACGGTATCGCCTGCCTGGCCTTCGACCTCGAGGGACAGGTACAGTTGTGACTAAAACACACGGCATGATGATGCTAATGACAGCGAGAATCCGACGCAGAATAAATCAGACGGAAAATTGAGTGCAGTGCATATCAACTCCCTTCCACTACTCCAGCAAGTAGTACACGTTAGGTTTTTTCATTTGATTGTTTCACACCTAAGTACTAGGTTCTGCTTTCTAGTCAGAGAGAGTCGAAAGTATTAACAGAAAGGTTGAGCTGGTGCGGCGCAGCAGCGACTATCAAAACTCAGCAGCTACAGGCTGGCTGCTGGAGCTCGCCTGCTGGGCTGAGTTTCTAAATGACACATCTGTTCATTACTCCAACGGTATTAGCCGGACAGCTGTACACAGACATCCCCTGCTTGGGAGCTTTAACTTGAAACAGTCAGCTGGGATGTCTGTTCGCCACTGTCTCACAGAGTTTGACAGGACCATGTCACGTTCAGGTGAGAAGACAGTGACACCCAGAGCTTTTGAGCCTGGAGATTCTTGAAATACTGATTAGGAGTGTAGCGACGGTTTAATGTAATTCAGCCATCGCCCCCAAACACGCCGTCACACCTCAACCATGCGACTTAAAATGTTTGCCTGCGTGATTATTTGTTTATCACCGGGGCAACCTGAAAACCTCTCGTTAAGCTTTTTCCTAAAATGTCATCTTGATAGCCAGCTCTCTGCACGGCCCACTCATTATGGATTACACACAGCAGCCTCCGCCTGATGTTGTTTGGAGTATTCATATCTAAAGAAAATCAATATTTCATGGATCAAGCTCTAGGTTTTTATCTTGGCTAGTGTCTCTTCCTCCCATAGGAGTTCTCGGAGCAGAGTTATACCTCCTCTGTTTTGCAGTGGGAGACAGGGAAATGACCCCATGCTATTTTCCTGCTCGGGTAGAGATCTAGATGGAATGTGACAGTGTTTAAAGCCAGAGGAGGCTCCCTCGCTTCTCAGTTTAGCAGCTCTATTTACTCTCCATCTCTCCCCTCTCTGTATCTAAGAAAGTCAGAGTCGAGCAGAGGACTGTCCGGAGGAATCCCTTGTTCTGTTACCCTGTCCATCTATTAGAGCAATGTCAAAAAATACAGTGATGTTTGAGATGTCTCTTCTAGATGTTTCAGCCGAAGCTGCAGTTGTGCTGTGTGGGGACTCACACTAAAGTGCTATGTGAATCTAACCCTGTTTTGTTCGTGTCAGTTGCAGTATCTTTCTTTCATTTTATTCTGATTATTGCAACTATTCTTGCCCGCTTGCTAAAACTCTCCTGTAACTTAAAGTGTTTTTTTGCATGGAGTGTCCCGGATACCACACCATATCCTCATTGAGGTTATATTTGGGATATATTTGTTGATATGGATGTTCATGTCTTGAATGTCATGAATAAAGAGAATAGTCCCATTATTTCCACAGGAACAAAACAGTTGTTTACATGCTATCCCATCTTATATCGGCATATCCCAGCTATCAGGTTCCTATTAAGCATCATATGAGTTAATACCAGGATATGGAATACATTGGCCAACCCGCCGGAATAGTACTGTAATATTAATGTGCTTTTAAACTCATTCAGCGTCATGCGTGGCTAGCCACAGTTTCACTGGGTTTCGTCACACAGGAGCTCTTTTGCTCGTCATTAAAAGTACACACTTCTCAAATAGTTTAAGCAGTCCAGATCCCCTTCCAGAGTCTCCTCTCTATGCTCAAACATTGATTCAGCAGCAAATCAAAGAGGACACCCACCACCATGTAAAGCAAGTTGCCGAGTGGAGATGGATTTCCATAAGCACTGCTCTCTTCTCTTCTGCTCCGCTGCTGCTGCCTACTCACTCAGTCGGCTATAGGAGGCTCCTCCAGCAAAAGCACTCTAATGTGTTCACTCTAAGTGCCAGGGGCTGAACAACTGTGCTGTAGCCATTATTAGCCTATGAATCTTTTCATTGTGGCCAGCCATGGTACAGTGGAGGTAGCTTGTTTGTTTGCCGTGATCAACGCGGTGTAACAGAACAGCAGCTATTCAGCGTGTGATGCTTTCTGTGAGATGAGGCGTGTTTTTTTTCTTTCTTTGCAGTGCTTGGTGTCGGTGGGCTTGGACTCCAAGAACACGATCTGCGTGTGGGACTGGAGGAGAGGGAAGGTTCTGGCAGCTGCTCCCGGTCATACAGACAGGGTAAACACTCTCTCCCCCGCCTGTCTCAGTCACAAGCTCAGTATCGACCGCCTCAATTAGCTATAAATGCAGGATGGAGCTCCTGCCCAAAGGGGGCATAAACAAGTTAGGCCTGATTGATTGTGAGCTTTCCAGGGGCTGTCTGAGAAGACGCACAGCTAATGAAAAGGAATTTTAAAAAGATGAAATACAGGCAGCTGCTGTTTTCTCATTCAGCCCCCACACTATAGTGCAGCCGGCGTACACACACATGCCCGTGTGCACACGCATACACACACACACACTTTCTCTCTTTACATCTCTCCACTGTTGTTTTTGTATTTATGTCTTTCGTTCCCTGTAAAGCATTTTGCTACAAATATGTTTGTTAAAAATGCTTTGAAATGAATTGACCTGATATGGCAATACACTGCAGAGATACATCATCAAGGATCAATGTGGTACATAGAATGCAAGGGAGATGTTGTGGTATTTGTCAACTGTTGATGCGTTGTATGTTATCTCTCCAACAGATATTTGACATATCATGGGATTTGTACCAGCCGAGCAAGCTTGTAAGCTGTGGTGTCAAACATATCAAGGTACAGCTGCTTCCTGGTCATTTTACAGAGATTACAGTGGGCTTTTGAACGCTGAAGTCCATGTGCTCCTTTTGCATAATATCTGAAGACAGATTATAATTTTCCGGAAGTCTGAAGAATCCAGTGGCTCTGCACCCCTTTCTTCTCTGCCTCCTCTACTTTATCAGCATGACCATATCAAAGCCTTAAAATAGATGTATGCAAAATTCACTTCACTGCATGGTTATTAGGCACTTAACATAAGTAGGACAGGCAATGACTCATGGACATCTCTCCTCTCAAGTTTTATTTGTAGTAATCTGGACTGCACAGTGCGAAAATGTTCTTTTTCATAGGGGAGCATGACTGTGTTACCCGGGTCCCCTTTTCAGCTCTCGTCATTCAGCTTTTCAAAGCCCTCTACTGTACGAACTGCAGCTGCACTCGGTCCCTTTTCAAGCCTATCTCTATCAGTTCTTTTTCACACAAGAGTGGTGTTCATAAATCTTCAATGAGTTCATGTAGGGTATCTTACGCCAAGCCTTCCCCTGGGATATTTAGTAGTGAAACAACAGTACAGAGCCACGGATGAAGCTTATTCCCAATACAGTGGACAGAGAGTGAATCATTCTCAAATAGATATGAACCGTGCCCAGTGGTCCTGTGACATTTAGCGCTGCGGCGTTTTTGAATGGGTTTGATGCAGTCAAGTGGGTTACTGTATTTCCCAGTGAAGATCTGACTGACTCCCTCCTCTCAATCCGGCTTGACCTGCCTCCCCCTCTCCTTATCTCCCTCTCCAACAGTAATTCCCCCTGAACTCTTCTCCCACTGCCCGTGCACAGAAACCCCCTTCGGCGGAACCCAACCCCCACTCCCTGCTGCGTCTCTCAGTCTTTCCCTCCACTTGTTCTTCTCCTCTTTCTTTCCTCTCTTCCTGTTTCGTGATGCAGAGGCAATCCAGCAATCGCCCCACATAATTCCCTAGCCTTCACCCCGCGGACCATGTGACATCTGCTCCCTGGCCCCGTGCTCGCTCAGCGATTATAGCACTCAGAGCATCCAGGAGATTTAGCCCCAGTAATCCCTTCACTAGCAGGCCGCAGAAAACACAACCTCTGTGACTAGGACCAAGGCTGCCGGCAGCGCCCTCCTCCCCACAGAGTTCCTCCTAGCTAATCATATAGCCATTTGTGTTTCATTTGCTCTGGATGACTCAGACCTTGGTGTGACCTTCCTCAGCCCAGGACACCCACCACACACACACACACACACACATACACACATACTCACCAACTCCCTGGCTGACCAGTACGTGATTAGTTTACCCCTGAAGCTGATTAAGGAAGCTGTGTGTGTGTGTGTGTGTGGATCACAACGCCACAAATTACCATGGAGGTGAGCTTGAGCTTCACACCGCGTGGATGGATGACAGCAGCTTTCAGAGAATCAACTTCCAACACGCCGACACCCAGTCAGACAACTAGTGTTCATACATATGAGCTGTGAAAGTGTCTGGCTGCCGGCCTGTCGACCTCTCACTGTCTATGCCATAGCGCTTAGCCTGGCAGCCAGCTCTCTGACATTGAGGGTCGCTGTAGTAGCAGGGGCATATCGTGAGTGGGGTGTAGGTGTGGGTGTGGGTGTGGGTGTTGGCTAGCTGCTGATTTATATCCCTCTCAACATTAATTACATTAAAAAGGTTTTCCCTGGAGTGTTGGTGGAGGTGGTGGAGGTAACTGAGCAAGTGACATGCAAGTAATCTTCAAGAAAAAGAGTTATTCCGACAGTGATTTTAAGACCATAATACCATAATGTATCCATTCCATGTGTCACACTGTTTACTAGCTCCCCTTTCCTTA
>CABFOQ010024029.1:0-40979 GCA_900660455.1 Gephyroberyx darwinii
CTGACCCCATCACACTCGTCCTGCATGAGCAGCTCAGCCTCCCCTGCACCTCCTCCCTCCCCACGGTCACTGCTGGAACCAGAATCACAGGACAGGAATTCATCCTCGGACGGGGAGCGGTCTCCGTCCCGCCTCTCATCCCCGTCACTTCCCTCACCACTCATGCAGCATTCTGCCAGAGGCTCTTTCAGCTCTTCGTGTAGCTGGTCCATGAGACAGCGCAGGAACTCCTGGGTGTCCTGTTGCACAACACAAGCAGAGGGAGAATGTCTGGCTGTTCAAAACAACAAAGGCACATGATACAAAGTCAATAAGAGGATGTATGAGCATGGCTATATACAGAGACATAGTGAATTCTCTGGAGAGGCAGTACATGTATGAAAGTTTAAAAACCCACACCAAACAATGTTTAAAAACCCACACCAAGCCTAAATAAAATACCAATCAAAGCATTTTTTTTTTCAATATGGTTAGGTGAATGATTTGACACACCTCAGACCAAACTTTGGGTGTTAATAGCAACTAGCAAAATAGGGCAATCGTAAAAAAACAGGAGTCATTTTGAAGAACGGTGTGAGACAAATAGGTCAGGGCTTAAGAAACAGATGAGTGTCAAGCAATAGGGTCGTGCCGGGTGTAGTTGGGACCCTACCTGCTGGGAACTTGCCCCTACCTGCTGCGCATAACCACGAAACATGGGGTTTACTAGTTTGATGCCATGGGACAGACTGGTAGGGACCACATAGCTGGGGCTGGGAGGGAAGCAGCCGTGAAAGGCAGGTCAGTGTGAGAGATAGTTTAACGTAAAAGATTATCAGGTCACAACAGATCAATTTCTTTCTAGGCAAAAAATGTTCATATAGTTCTGACAAACAGAATGATTTTATGGCGTTATTATATGTGTTGTACCGTTTTTTATGCCAGAGTTCAGAGATGAGTTTCTGGTAGCTTTTACACAGAGCGGGCTTCTTATCAGTCCGGACCAGTCCACTACAATCCAGGAAGAACTGAGTGAGAGGAGGACTGGAAGGGAAAGAAAGGAAAACAATTCACTCAACAAAACAGTTCAAGTTCTAATGGAGAAAACATAACAGAGACACAGAGGGAAAGACGTGCATCCCTGATAACTGGCAGAATGTAACGAAGCAATGAGAGAGAGCGTGACCTCACCAGTTGGACAGGGCTTGAAGAGCTGCATTCATATAGCAGGAGTTGCCAATATTTTTCATTCCTGTCAAGCCTACAAACAGGAGAAAGCAGAGAGATACTGCTGTTGTGCACTGCCAGAATCGGGTGCTAAAGTGATAAAACTGAGCAGATGGGTTTGGCTTTAATATAATGTTAGTAACAAATCACAAGGAGGCGACTTCACACAGGGTTAATTATCGCTGTTAATCTGAATTTAATGAAATAGGGCTGGAAGCTATTCTTAGGCTTTGAAGCAATTATATCTCTTAAATATGGGCTATAACCTGATGATATGAACGCTTGGAAAAAACCTCACTTAATAATCACAGACTTGATTTGAGGAGCTCATTATTAAAGTTTCTATAGTTAGTCAGTACTTTTTTTCAGCGTGTTAAATGTCATGAAGTCTATACCCACTGATTACAAATGAGTCTAGTATCATTTGAAGAGCTTCAAGTACACTGCTGTTTGGCAGAAGAAACAATGAAAGAGGGGTTCATATACCTCTGGGTTTAAGCTCATCCTCCTCTGACTCTGAACCTTCTTCTTCTGCCACAGCAATGGGCACTGCTTTTAATGGGTGAGCTACTGGATGCGGTGTTGCATCCTGGGGAAATTAGTTAGAAGAACTATAAATAGAAAAGTACATAAGGAACAGTTTGTGAGAACTCCAAAATAGTATCTGTAATTGTAGCTTTGTGGTTCAAAGACACCAAGCAGGCAAGATACACAGAGCGAGAGACTGACAGAAAAACAGACAGTAAAGAGCAGAGCTGACCTTGTTGGAGCGAAGCCGTACCTGCTCCATGCCTTTACAGTGGTGGGAAGTGGGAGCCACGGGCACCAGGGCAGGCCTCTGCTCCAGAAACACCTCCCTCTCACACACATAACACCAGATCCTGAACGTGGTCAGGTTCACAGTCAGATTGTGTTTCTTAGCCTAGAGGACGAGGACACACACACACACACACACACACACAAACACACAATCAATCAATCAATCAATGAAGGACATCTTCTGTTTCAAATGAATTCATGGGTAACTTTGCCTCTTTCAACCAATCAGAGGTGGAGTGACAAGAAGCAGAGTAGAAGCTGGCAGGGATATTCAGTGTCAGAAAATGTTACCTGTGCGTGCAGGGTGCTGTGATCACAGTAGGACTCTCCACAACCAACATATGGGCAGTCGTTCTGCATTACAGAAACATTGCATTGGGTAAGAAACTCAGAAACTTTACAAATTCTATGTGTTAACATTAGCGTGCTTGCAAAACAGCACACTTTTGCTGTTCATATTTCTACTACTTATTCTATCTATCCATCCATCCATGCAAGGAATAATATAACATGCAGTATTAACATTGAAGACCTAGTCCCCCCAAAAAAATACAATCCACAAATACCACCCTACCACCACAAATAAAAGTGCTGAAAGACTCAACAACTTTCTGCAAAATGGACAAATATGAACAGATCAGCTGGGCAAATCTAAAAATTGAGATGATAAGGAAGGTCAGCGTTTTTAAAGTATAGTTTGAATATTTGTGTAATGTGGGCCTAACTCTGAATCAGTGATTACCTTGGCAATTCTGCTTTGTTTGAGACCCATCGCTTTTAGCACAAAGCTTGCAGAAATGTTCACACTGAATGTGAGTACATGGAACATTTACCTCATAGGCTATTGACAAATAGACCCGTCCTACACGGGATCAACAAGAATACTGTTGACAGAATGAATCATTCACTCCCTCAAAGTGAAGAGCCGGGCCTCCTTTCACTTTAAAACCCTTGTCCATTTAAAAAGCAAAAGTTGAAGGACTTTGATGAGGGATTTTTTTCGGGTGAATGTTTTTCATGATTGTGGTCAATGCACTTCATAGTCTTCCACTGTAATTTAAACTCAGTCTGCCGCTTTAGAGTATTGTTTTTTATGTATTTTTGGTTGTGGCTGTGGCTGTGGCTCAGTGAGCAGGTTGTCCACTGATCACAAGGTTGGCAGTTCGATC
This sequence comes from Gephyroberyx darwinii, assembly GCA_900660455.1. Taxonomy (NCBI): domain Eukaryota; kingdom Metazoa; phylum Chordata; class Actinopteri; order Trachichthyiformes; family Trachichthyidae; genus Gephyroberyx; species Gephyroberyx darwinii. The sequence continues at coordinate 3,195 of CABFOQ010024029.1, forward strand.
CCCAGCTCCTCCTGTCCACATGTTGAAGTGTCCTTGGGCAAGACACTGAACCCCAAATTGCTCCCGCATTTATTAAAAAGGTATAGTCAGTGCTTATTTACTTGTGCACTATCTACTTTATACATTCAAGTTTGGGCCTATAATTTGGTAAAATCTGTATAAATGAATTTCATCTTAGAAGATGCAAATTCATATCAGCATACTGATATATCCAGCATACTCAGGATATGAAATTATACTGTAAATGGACATGTAGTTGCTGAGTTTTAGAGCTACTGTATTTATGACTATTTAAAATATCTCACAATATAATTTTTATTGTTTAGACATTCACCTGACACTTTTATCCTAATTTATAGTTAGTACAGAACTATACTGGAACAACCACAAACATTCCTACTGCACACACAAACATACACAATTTCTTGAGAAAATGTTCTTGGCTAGTAAAGACAAACAAACGCTTGAGTTCCTTCCTACCTGCAGACAGGCCCACAGGTTTGGGCCAGCTGCTCCGCATGACTGGCAAGTTCCCTGCAGAGGTAGGCAGAGAACAAGAATATAATAGAATATAATAGACATGTAATTGTCCACAAGTCTAATTTTGCCTTTGGCGTCAGCGTGTCGCAACTAAAAACAGACATGATCCTTTAAAGACTTCAATCAAACACCACATGCCGCAGGAACAACATGACAGAGCTTCAAGTACAAATTCCAGTTCATATTATTATAATTGTAATGAGGATTGATGTACACTGGGCTACTCCGTCAATCATACAATAACCTTGATAAATGTGTTCAGCTGAGACTTTCTCACATTGGTCTGACACAAAGAACCAATGATCTCTCAGAGGACTGGACAGCCTCTACAATGCAGGGCATTTTAATTATTCTCAGAGAGGCAAAAAGAAAACCCACCTTGGATTTCTGGAGGAGTTCGTCTTTGGTTACCTCTCCTATTGAATCCAGGTGGGGACAAATGTCTTGTTCAGCCATATTTACTCAAAATCCTCAGGCGACGGTCTACTAATTTGAGAGGGCAGCAATTAGAAGAATGTAGCAAGTTAGATGACAAGCTAATGCTAGCTTCAGTATCAAAACACAAAAACATGATATCCACCGCGTCCACAACTGATAACTCATAAACATGTCAGCAATAATATTGGTTTGGCCATCTTAACACTAGCTAGCTAGCTTTAGCTACCTGTCCACCCACAAAATTTGACAGCTCTGCAAATTAAAAGGCCTTGTGTTTTCCCATCCAATGCACAGAAACTACCAGCTAGCTGCAGCAATGACAACAATTGGCAAGGATGGCTCCATATTTATCGACAGAAGGAGTTGTCAAAAAGGTATTCAGTATGTTTCATTCTTATAACGTTGGTAAACAAACCGTGCTGCATGAGGATATGCGACCGACGCTAGATACCGAGGAGCCGACGCGATGCCCCAACCCACCATCCCAAACTCCCCCTCCCATCCACACCACAGCAGAGGGCTGGAGGAGGTGGGAACTGCAACGTCAGTGAGTCAGTCAACTGACAGACAACCTTCTCTCCTCTATAGTAATAATATCCCTTAGACATTCATTGTTGGTATGTTATACTGCTCTGCAATTAAAATCCCTCTTCTTTCCCTTTTCTTGTTTTGAGTTGCGTGTCTTTAGCACGCCTCCGCCGTATCAAGCTCGCAATGTTCTGTCTGTATTTTAACATAAAACATTTTCACACCTTTAAAACCTGGTGCAGCCCGGTTTCAGGCCGGGGGTATTCCAGTGGTTACTGTTTGTGCCAGCCACTAGCGAACTAAAATAAAAAGTGAAATATGATAGTTAGTTAGATGGTGAGATAGAAAGATAGAAGCACATTTAAACACTGTAACGTTGTGTGTTCATGACAGTTAGCTTTCGTACAGAGTGGAAGTCGTCATTCTTGTTTACGGAAGTGATGTAATATTGTACGCCAGTTAAGTGTCCCCCATTCCACAATACAACACAGCCGCTGCACATCGCAGAACAAGACTGACATAATAAAAAACTGCTAATCTAGCATAGAAAAGTAAGTTGAAAGGATGCCGTCAGGTAAGAACTTCAGGAGGAGAAGGGAGTCATCCGATGAAGAGGAGGATGAGATAACTGAGGAAGTCAGGTAAAGTTTGATAACTCAGACTGCGTATCCTTAGGTAACTGTTAGCTTGCTTATAACAATTGCTAACTACTTTTATATGCCGACTGCTGTGCTGTACAACATGAAGCATACGCGATTTCTCAACTGAATTTGTTTGAGCAACATTAGTTAACTACTTCGTGTGGTTCAAGCTATGTTTGCTTCTTCATTTAGAGCAAAACTGGATGAGGCGAAAGAACTTCAGAGTTTACGAAAAAGACAGACTGGGGTCAGGTAGAAGAGAAGTTTTTTAAGTTCTGCAAATATTTAATTAAGTTTTGCTTCTATCAACATTATAATTAAATAATGGTTACATTCATTCTGCCTAGCTTGGCCGACATGATGGCGGGAGAAAAACTGCCTCTGGAGGACGAGATTGAGGTAGGTGACTTCCACTATTTCTATATAGTTCACTTAGCTTGTTAATTGATTTATACTTAAATGTTAAGTTTCTGATACTCAGCCAGCTACCTACATCTGTCACCATTGCATCACGCCTCTCTTACAGGATGACCCTTTTAAACTGAAGACAGGAGGGGTTGTGGACATGAAGAAGGTCAAAGACAGGAATAGGGACATGTAAGCAAACTTGTAACGATTTTTGTTTTATATAAATATATTTTAAGTGACCATAACTGTTTGTGTCCTTGATATGTGCATTGTTATATCATTACAAAATAGATTGAATTTTAGGTGACATGCTGTTGACCAAGATATTTCCCACATGCAGGAAAGAAGAAGAGACAGACCTCAACCTGGGCACCTCTTTCTCAGCTGAAACAAACAGAAGAGATGAGGACGCAGACATGTATGTATAAGTTTTTTGTACATATCACATCTTCCCACAGTGAAGTTCAATGTCTTATTTTTTGAGGTGTGGAGGATTTGTGTTTGATAGGTGTATGGTAAGGTGTTTGTCATTTGGAAATCATAATGTCACTATCATGTGAATGAAAGCAGAATTTACTGAGATATTAAATAACAACTTTTCATCAATAATTATCATAAATCAACCAAGTGGCCATGGCAATTCCATTTAGATTATTATTATACAGAAAGGTAGTGATTGTGTTTTTACTCAAGATGGTCCTAGACCCACTAGACCTGTTCCACATTCTCTCAAGAGCAGATGGTATACCGGAAAAGAACCTAGGTTGCGTCTTTTAATCTTTTAAAAAGTTTTATGACACATTTTTATTTTGGAGAAACTACACACGTCCCAAGAAGCACTTAACATAAAAGTTAAGTCTTATGTTTGAATACTGGTGTCTGCGGTTTTGTTGTGCAAGGATTCTTTCTTCTCCTCTTCATCCTCTCTCTCTCCATCCTCCCACAGGATGAAGTACATAGAGACAGAGCTAAAAAAGAAAAAGGGGTTTGTGGAGGCAGAGGAGCAGAAGGTAAAGGTAAAGAATGCAGAGGACCTCCTATATGAACTGCCTGAGAACATCCGAGTCAACTCTGCCAAGAAGACAGAGGAGATGTTATCCAATCAGATGCTGAGTGGGATCCCAGAGGTTGACCTTGGCATTGAGTATGTGGACAAGAGTCTCTAAGTGACTGTTTGTTTTTTTAAAGCACAATATTTTGTTTTGACACGATACCAGTTGTGCTTTGGCAATTATAATACAATGCATCAGCCTACAAAAGGATTTCACTGTCTCTGACAGGCTATTGTTTGTTTAATTTTCTTTCTAGTGCAAAGATAAAAAACATTATCTACACAGAGGACGCAAAAGCCAAACTCTTGGCAGAGCAGAGGAACAGGAAAAAGGACCAGGGTACATCATTTGTACCCACCAACATCGCTGTCAACTATGTCCAGCACAACCGATGTGAGTGCTATTAATCTGATTTGCTAAATGTTGAGTCAATTCTGTGAAGCCATATTGTTGGTGTGAGGGGATAGCTTAATACAACAAAAGGTGAATTTTGGCTCACGGTGTAAATGTCTTTTCCAAGTTTATCGTGAGGATGTGAATGCACCACAGAGGCACCACAGACACAGAGAAGAGCCCAAGGCAAGGCCGCTGCGTGTGGGTGACACAGAAAAAACAGTTCCAGAGGGTAAGAGTTCACCGAGCTACATATAAGCAAGCAGAGGAGCAACAACTAACATGTTTATGTGGAGGAACTTTGCTTTCTAACATCAGTCATTTGTAATGCATATACTGTATATACAAAGCACAAGTGTGACATATAGGAATAGTAATTCTCATAATTTGTCAGGTCATCTGACTTCTCATATTGTCCTTGTTGTTACAGCAACGTCACCACCCAACTACCGCAAACGGCCAAATAATGAGAAGGCCACAGATGACTACCATTATGAGAAGTTCAAAAAGATGAATCGTCGGTACTGAGGAGTTGGACGTTGTCTGAGTAAACTACTCAACCCGATGTCCATCCACGGCTGGCTGTCTACGCTTCTCTTGATAAAACCTATAAATGAGCTGTAGAGTTTCCCGATAGTTTCTGAAAACTTAATGGGATAATAAGGTGAATCCTTAAATAGTTCTGTGATTTCTGTAAATAAACACACCATTTTGTATTATTTCCAAGGCTTCTCTCACTAACAAAGTAACTGATATATGAATTTGTCATTAATGAATACCGGCAGGAGGACTCTACTCATTAAGCAAGCAATACATATTTTAACATGAATAACATGTCCCTAAGCCAGAAACCAGGGAGCCAAGTATTAAATCTGTGATGTGAGATTGATCGTTCTAACTGGGACCTGATCCATAGACAATGAAAAGGACAGTGACCACAATATTTGAGTTTTTGAATATTTATACTTATAGAGTTTTCTTTAGTATTTTAAATAAATACTGAATCAGAAACTATACACTTATCAATAGAAAATCCTTCACACTTACCTTTAACCATGTTTTCCAGATTTCACATCTTGGTGACATCACAGATTCAAGTACCAGTTCTGTGGTTTCTGGCTTTGGGAGGGAGTTGTACATGGTCGCAAATATTTAGCTTTAGTAGTGCATAGGAATAGCACGACAAACATTAAATGGAGTGGCATTCCTCTGTAATGGCAGGTAGCCTCAATCATTTAAAAAATGTATTTCAATTCACGGTTGAATCCTGATCATAAATTACTGAATATTATTTTTAGACGAGCGGTTCTCAACCTGGGAAGGAAAATGGTGTGCTAAGGCAAAATAGTGCTTATTCTTTTTCCCACATGAAAGCCCAGGTTTCAGTGTGGGTTAGTGGGAGATTTTGCTGTGCTCACACTTTAACCCCCTGGACGTTTTCAGTCTAAAAAAGGCTTGTGGCAGGTTTTAAGAGATCACAAGACAATCACCTGTTTAGTTTGGTATTTTATAAATAAGTCTGCTTGTTATACATGTCCGTATAGATGTGATAATGGCAGTGGCAAGACTTTTTTCATCCAAGGGGTCTTTTTTTGTGTTTAAGTTGGTAGTGAATACACAGGGCATGAGAAAGACCATGATAAGTGCTGTTAAATGCACCCCGTACATAATTAAAGGGGAATAAGTAAGGTTTCTACTGCCCCATTGCACAAAATGACCACAATATATCTGTGCGTGTTTATGAGGTTATTGATGAATACCAGTGACTCAACAATTACTTTGCTTGCTAGGTTCTGAGATTTCTCACTTTCAAAAATCACTGCCTGACCTAGTACCAACACAATTTCAACTGCTCAAAGATGGAAAACGTGATATAATGATCAACCAGTGGCACAAAACATTGCAGCTATGGAGGCTGAAGGGCCGAGAGAAATAACAAAGCAGCGTTAAAACAGTATTTTGCATGGTGATATATTACGTCTTCACGTTACGTTTCTGTTGTAGCTCTGCTCTAATAAACTAGCTGACTCGTCTATTCTGAAAATGTGACTGTGTCAATTACAGGCCACATCCTGTGTTCTTATCCCAATCATGTTCATTCTGTATGTGATGGGATTGGAAATGGGAAAGGGCCTGGTGTAGTTTCCAACTTTACTGTATACTGTTGAATTGAAAAATTAAATAAATATATTGTTAAAAAAATGAGTCCACTATAGTTTGGGCGTGTGTAGGAGGTAATTCCTACTGGTCGCCAATAGAGGTCACACTACTTCATATTACTGAATACCCCTTCCTGCTTTCACTGACTTGCTGCCTGAAATAGACGAAGAGCCACTTAAACATTAAAAAGGAAAATATTGAAAAATTGAAAATATAAAAACATTTGTTATAATTGTATTTTATGTTATTCAAATACAAAAGCAAACTTAGAAATTAAGTACATGATCATATTCAAACAGTTCTAAAGACGAGCGTTATTATGGTTTATAGGTGCATTAGCCTGTTGCAAAAACTGGATCGATTTTTTTTAAAAAGTTGCCTGAATTATGTTATGGGCTTTAGATAAAGCATGCCCTGACAGTTGCATGTCTTACTGCTATACATACATACCTACATAGTATTAGCAAATTCTGCAATTTATTTCAGAAAATACTTTGTTAGCTGGGGAGATGTTGGATTTGGTTAAGTTTTTCTATGTAATATTCTACTAATTTATACTATAATATAATACTAATTTCTACTATTAGCTTGTTAAACGGTATAGTGATGATTTCTCATTATAGTATTCTCTTGTGATCCTTGTGCAGGCAGACGAAATCATGCCAACGTTACAGTTCCAGTCTGTATTTGATACACACATAAACCAGTGGAGGATTTGCATTGAAGCACAGTAATTGTATGTTACTAACAGTACTAAGCTACTCATACCACTATATACAAACTACGAAGAAGATATTTGTGTGCCAAGCTGTATCTGCTTCTCTCCAGTGCTTCAGGGTTTATCTGTAGAGGTGTTCCCATGTCCGTTGAGGTGGTGCTGGGGGGTTATCTCCTGTGGAGGAAGTCCATCGACATCCTCTCTGCCTCCCTGAGCGGATTCACAGCCGGTGCCTGGGGAGACCCAGCCGTCTCGCCGCCAGTAGGCTTCATACAACGGCAGGTCAGTGCTGTCCCATTGACTGTAGCTTTCCAGAACAGAAACCACAAGGGGGCACAGAATCAGCGAAGCACAGAAAGAGGAGCAGAGAAGTTTGTCCAGTCACAGTAAGCACATTCATGCACATGTGGAACGTACACAGAGGCACAAACGCAATAGCGCAGACAAACAAAGGCTTTGCAAAAGGACAGAGTGTAGTAACTGCATAGTAATACAACTATATGTGTAGTGGATTCTCACTACAGCTAAGATAGAAGTGGGATATGTATTAGTTGATAATAAGAAAAGACAGCAAGTGCAGCAAGGCAGAAAAAAGGCCCTCAGTCCTTTCTTGCAGAGACAAATTAAAAACAAATTAGACAAACTACTACAATGTTTGGTCTATTTTACTTTTTAATTGTTGCTGGTCTATGCAGATACCTGACAAAGACAGGAACAAATGAGTAAAGTAAATGTGTGTAGGACGGCATGTATAAAAAAACAAAACACCTGATTGCTTTTATAGAAAACAAAGACATTCATTAATATGAACTCCAGTTTATAGTGCATTCATAACATCTGAACAAGAGCTACATATTCAATATTGATGTTCAGAAGATATTCATATAATAATGTAATGTGTGATTACATTAGAGGAAGTGTCAATTTCAAAAGTGTGTTTCAAAATAAAGGTCCCCATGATAATTACCATTTTAACTGAAAAACATGCTTTAGGGTTAGCCATGAAGTGTGTGTGCAGCTGTTATGTAGACATTGTATGTTATTTGTTGTACAACTCCTTTGTTTTATACAGCTCTCCGTGTGCTTCTTATCCTCTTTTCTGGATTTGTGCATACAGTCTAAGTTCAGCCAGGGATAGATAACTGTGAGCTGTTAGTTATCCAGCAAGATTTTTTGTACAGCTCAATTGTGTTTGTTACTATTCATGCTTTTTGCATGGGCTGGCAAGCTAGCATTAGCTGAATAACCTTTCAGTGACTGCACCAAGCTATGTAGTTAGCTGGTGAGCTAACTGTAGCTAATGACAGTAGTAGGCTAGCTAATGAGCTAGAAATGGCTAATTGATTGAAATTGGTCTGTAAGCAAAGCACAAGTCTTGAGAAGAAGCTGAGAAACACATACTAAACTGGGTGCTAGACAGGGGTGGAGCATATTACAAACAGCCTGAAATCAGCTTCACAACCCAAGCTTCCATTGCTTATTGCTACACTAAATTTTATTTTGAAAAATTAGTATGACAATACTATATCACAAGTGAGTTTGGTAAAACATCCTATTGAAAGCTGATTTAAGGACTGTTGTGAAACTACTGTTCAGGTGTTTGAATGCATTTTGGAGTTCACATAAAATGTTATAAAATTAGATCTCAAATAAACATAAAACAGTCATGTCATGTCAGCCTGCACATCCTTATGGCATTCTTACTAAAAAATTGATTTATTTGTGATTTGTTTTGATTTGGATAGCAATACATAAATAATCTTAAAATGGTTGCAAAACTTCTAAAATACTATTTCCAACATAATTTTAGTTACTTTAATTTTGCATCTTTTTCAGGAAAGTATCACGTTATCCTTCTCTGCATAGACTAGCCATTCAACCATCCATAAAATCGTGGTTATAGCAGAATTTTGCCCACAAGACCTTTGAATGAGATACTTGGCAAGTAAAGTGTTTTGATTTCATGTACTTCATGTACTCTAGTCATCACTTCAATTCTGAGCTGTTTTAGTCCTAGGTATAATTCCTCTAGAAATAATACAATGTGAAAGAGGAATACCACTAAATGTGTTTTGTTTGAGTTTTTACACCCACATGAACTTCATTAATAGCTGTTATATGGTCTGAGAGTGAAAAGGCACTATTATCACCAGAACATTATTCTGATGACGATCCCAGTCACCTTTTCAAACTTTGCCAATCGATTTTTAGTGGAGTTGTACATTGGTATGTTTTTGGCTATGGGAGACAGTAATGAATGTTCACTAACTAACACTCCCAGTGAATAGTGAAACTGTGTTAAATATGTAAATGATGAAATTCAGTGGTATTCCCCTTTGATGACACAGTCTAACATGGGACTTCCTGTCTACCATGGACAATTACGACATACACCATGAAGCATACAAAATTACGGCGATTACTCATCAATTACAACATATCAAACGTCAATGATTAGTGAGATGAGTTTTATCATGTCCTGTGGTACCACTGTACATACCTCAATGAACATCAGCCACATGTTGTTTGGTAAACTGAATGGTAAATCATACAGTTTAAATGTTCAAATGAAGGTGAGATGCCTGGATCGTGGTGGAGGTCGTATTCAATAACATAAGGCATTGCTGTGAATGTAAAAGGGAAGGGGTAACATGGTGCTAGCTATCGGACTATGGAGAGGCAGCGAGGTAGGAGCTGTATGAGCCTACTTGTACCTGGAGGAGTAATATTCTTCTTCTAGCTCGTACAGGTCAACGGCAATCTCATCACGGAGAGAGGTGAGTTTCTTGTCACACTCATCCTGCAGCGAGCGGAGCTGTTGGTTCTGCAGGCTGATGGCGTCATTTACAGAGGGGAAGTCGTTCAGGATCAGGAACTGCTTTAGGTCCGACACCAGCTTCATCAGGGATTCGCCGGCACGCACCTGTCACAGGAACACATTAAACACAGAAAGTAAATGTAGAAGCAAGTTTATGATTTTCTGTGTTTATTTTGTATTGCCTTGAATTGGGCAGGAAGGCTGGCTGGCCTAGTGTTTAAAGGGGCCGTTCTTCACCCTGATGACCGATGTCTGAAAACATCCACCCTGCTGAAGTGTCCTTGAGGAAGACACTAGCTGTGTCTGAAATCAGTCACTCGTTCACTTATTCACCATTCACTATATAGTAAAATCCATATAGCACACTATTTTGGGAACAAGTGAGTGACTTCAGACAGTGCTCATTACTGTGCGCTGGAAATGTACAGCAATTAGCCAACTATTGCTGTATTTTGAATTGGTCTCTTGACAAACTATTCAAACCTTTGTCAAGTAACACGGTGATAAAAACGTTCATACTTACATTTGTAGCTAATGTTGGGAAGTAACATTGTGATAAAAAAGTTTGTGCTTACAGGTGTAGCTAATGTTAGGGCATGCCTGCCTCCGCAATCAGCATTTTTTCCCCAGCAGCTGTCCGCATTGTATTATGGTTACTATAGGGCCGATAGTGTACATCATTTGTACACCATAAATCAGAGAGGATTGTGGGTGCTGCTCTGTAGCAGAGCAAGTGAACAGAGAATTCCCCTTGCAGGGATCAATGAAGTATCACAAAGTAAATAACCCTTGTCATTGTAATAACAGATGTGTGGAATGTAACTTAATGTACTTTATATTTCTTCTGGAGCACAGCGTTGATAACTGACAAATACTTACTATGTTGGCTGCTCTGACGTGCATCTCATAATGGTCTTGCTCCCCCTGGGTTGCTCGCGACACCTGTGTCTCATCCTCTACCTAACGTAGAGAAAATCAAACAAGTAAACATGTTGTCCCCCCAGGCATGATGTAGGCACCCCTTCTTCGGCCAATCAGTAACAATGTGCATCATTACGCTTCATCAAAATCTGACCGATGATATATCAGTTATGGCCTTTCAAATTTAGTTTGATTTATAGCGCCCCCGTCATGCGCATTAGTGCGATTTTCCGAGTGAGAGTTGATGAAGTCGTTAATAATATGAAATAAAATAGTGGTCAGGTAAGGCAGAGGAGAGGAAACTCCTAAATCAGCTCTTCCATGCAAGGAATACCTTTGCTGTTTTGATGATTTCTGTGAAGTTGTCCATGACGGACCTGATATCATCCTTTAGTCTCTTGTTGTAGTTCTGGAGGAGAATCTCTTTACTTTGAGGTAGCACTCTCTGCATAGCCATCGTGCTCAGGATTAGGCTATCTAATGTTACCTAACACAGACACGAACTTATTCACACCACGAGTTTACCACCAAAACAAAACAGAAAGGGTTAAAGTAGTCAAACGGGGCACGTATCAGCAGCTATTCGGTGTTTTCATCATAGAAACGAGCGAGGCAGTGCAGTAGGTTATAACGTCCAATAACTGGACAAGTTTCACAGTTTCACTACATCAATAATTGACCACTGTAACAACTAATTTGCCCAGTAATGCGTAGTTCTGAACAGTAACGCTATTGAAAACAAATACGCCATGCAGTTCAAAATCACGTCCAGTTGTCGTCCATTGAATATGACGTACAAGGAAATTTAACCTTGATTTTATGCTGATCCTGGGTCGGTTGTGGTTAAATGATTGAGGTGCTGTGTAGCGGTGAAATCTGACTCCAGAACAGTGCCTACGTAACTAAGCTGCAAAGCATCGCGGTATCTATCCCACCCAGAATCCTCTGGTCTTCCTTTCTGTCTGAACTAACATGGTGAGTGCACAGCTAACTCTTAGGAGGACATGCTTTACTTTTTTCAATCCATTTGCATCCTTGTCTGGAGACATCTTTTCATCATATAGATTGTACGTAGCGATGCTATGAAGTCAACCCTTCTATTTTAAGTCGTTATTACCCATCGATGTTGTGCTGTTTTTGCCAGAATCTCTGTTGAATTGACCCTGGTTTAGCCGGTAGGACTAGCCCGTGACTCCCTACGAGGAAGCTAACGCTTTCGCTAACGTTTGCGAAGAATTATTTAAGTGGCGTGTTTTTGCCAGTTTCCTCTATGTTCTTGCGTGGTTATACACCGTGGCTACTGTTGAAATAGTTAGTTTGCGTGGCTAATGCCAGAAAAAGTTTTCAGTGTACCCGTGAAGTTGCCTATGTAGAGGTTGGTAGTTAGCCGGCTAATTGCTAACGTTATAGCAAGGCGCTACTACAATCTAGTATTTGTTACTATAATACCTCAATGTATTGTGCCAAGTGTTGTAAATGTTACGATATGGCCTTGATAGGACGCATCAGTGGAAGCTAAATAAACACGTTAAATTAGCTCTTCCTCAGTTTGTATTGCAGCTTTTAGGTAAAGTATTAATATAGATATACTGCGTCAAACAGTCTGGTATATGCGCTAACTTGCAATGTTTGCTGTTGCCATTTGGCTTATGATTATGGTTAATAATGGAGTCATTTCATACATACAAACTTTAATGTCATTTGGGCCAACAGTGTTAAAAAAAACACTCCTGTGTTCAGAGTAACGTTACTGTGATGCCACATGTGCAGGTCATTAAGATGAGAGCAGGTGCCCTGGTAATCTGGGTGGAACAGTGCTAGGGAACTGGATGATAACTTGGTCACTAGCTTTGTCATGTAAAGGTCAAGTTTTAGCCAGCAGAACCTGAGCAGAGCTTTGTGTTAAAGAAGTAATTTATAAGTTAGAAGAATGTTTGTCAATCATGTCTCATCTAACTACAACTGTAAAGAACTGGCTTTGGCAATGATGCTTTGAATTTCTTCGACTGAAACACACGTGTGGATTCTAAACACGAGCTTTTTAACCCTGAGCTAAAGCCAGTAATGTCTAGGTTTGTGTAGGGCTTTTCTTTTTTTTTTAAAAAGACTGAGTGCTCCAATGTAAGTAACTCAATTTTTCTTAACAGGCTAAGGGGAAGAAGGCTAAGGGGAAGAAGGTGGCACCTGCCCCTTCTGTGGCCAAGAAGCATGAGGCCAAGAAAGTAGTCAACCCCTTGTTTGAGAAGAGGCCCAAAAACTTTGGCATTGGTAAGTATCTAGAGGCAGCATTTGAGAAGAACCAGGACTTGTGATGGTACCACCATTTCTAATAGTGCAGATGATGTTAATAATATTTGCTATCTTAAACAACAATGTAGACAACTCCCACCAAGATCGCTGATGCACTGAAGATTAAAAAACAGTTTAGCGTTAATTTGATGTAATGCACTAAGCACCGTCTCATCCTTTCCCACAGGCCAGGACATCCAACCAAAGCGTGATCTGACACGCTTTGTTAAATGGCCTCGTTACATCCGCCTACAGAGGCAGCGTTCAATCCTGTACAAGCGTCTGAAGGTCCCCCCTGCGATCAACCAGTTCACCCAGGCTCTTGACCGCCAGACTGGTAAGCTGCGTGGACAAACTGGCTGTGATGCTGGCAAGAGTCTCACCTGAGCTATAAAGCGGTGTCATTTTTGACTCGGTTGGCGAGAAGCCATATGTCCAAGATTAGCTAATGGGGTGTTGTTGTTGCATTGCAAATGATGTGAAAGAATATTTGCTATCTTAACAGCCATGCTGACATTCCACCAAGATCACTGATGCAATTGTCTAAATACCTACCAGCTATCTCACATTAGACAAAACTGACCAGATTGTTACTGGTGTGTGGTTGACTGTTTGATTGTAATATCACCAAACACATTTTCTCCTCAGCCACACAGCTGTTCAAGCTGGCCCACAAGTACCGACCGGAGACCAAGCAAGAGAAGAAACAGAGGCTGCTTGCCCGCGCTGAGCAGAAGGCTGCTGGGAAGGGAGATACCCCGACCAAGAGGCCCCCTGTCCTCCGTGCAGGTGAGGCAAACAGAAAAATTGAACGCCTTGATCTGTAACGTGCTGTTGAGTATGTAGTTGAGATTTTTTATTTATAACTGCATCTTATCTTATGAACCTAAATCAAATTTTGAGTTGAAATGGAGAAGAGCATCCCACTCCCTAATTGAGACCCAGTGGATTCGGCCTGCTCGCCCCAATCAAATTCTAGTGTTTGGTATGGACATTTCTCCACCCACAAGTGACAAATCAAAATTTAGGTATGAAATAGTCCTAAACAGCACGAGTGTTGTGTCAAGAGAAAGCTGGACTCGCCAACATTGGATATTTTGCCTCGTCCCTTTGGTATCGAGCGATCACAAACCATCCAGATTGATGAAACTGCTGTGTGCAGTTTAATAATATCACATGATTTCTAGGTATGGAAGTTTAAATATGTTAAGTTACCTCTCTGCCATGTGGAGCTGCCAACATGAAGTTGCCTAGTGTTGCTTTAACTGACTTGGCCTTGATGCAATGATGTCTTGAATTTCTTCACCTGAAACTTGCCATGAAGTTTTATAGAGCTTTTTAACCCTGAGCATTGGCCAAAATCCTACTTCAATACTTTTGAAGGCATGATGTTTGCAGACTGGTAATGAACACTTGTTTTTTACCCCTCAGGTGTGAACACTGTCACCACCCTGGTGGAGAGCAAGAAGGCCCAGCTGGTGGTCATTGCCCATGATGTGGATCCCATTGAGGTAAATCTCTCTTCATGTATTATATTGACAAATCTCGGCTGCATGGAACTCACTGTTTTTACTGGTATGATTCAGTCTCGAGAGGTGGTCGTTTGCAATGATGTCTGAATTTCTTCAACTGAATCCTCTATGTGGATCAAAACATACGAGCTTTTTAACCCTGAGCAGAGACCACAACCCAAGGATGTAATTTTTATCCCACCGACCTATCTAAGGTCTTCCAAAAAAAGTTTGGAACAACAATTTCTGTAATGCCTTTACAACTTTTTAAACAAATGTCACCAACTGTTAAAAATGCGTATCAAGACTTAAACATTTACTCCTTCTGGTTCCTCTGCCATTCCAGCTGGTTGTCTTCCTGCCGGCCCTGTGCCGCAAGATGGGCGTCCCTTACTGCATCGTCAAGGGCAAGGCTAGGTTGGGCAGACTGGTGCACAGAAAGACTTGCACTTCAGTTGCCTTCACACAGATAAACCCGTAAGTATAACAAACTGAAGTGTTATGCGAAACTGATGTGTACAATGGTGGGTTTGATGTCAATTATCTGATACATACCACAAATTGGGCCTCTTTGTATAATATCTTGACTTGGAAATACAATTAGGATGACATGAATATGGCCAAAATATATTTTGCTAACTTTCGTGAAACTGTTGGGTTTAATTAGTTTGGTCGCCATTTTTTCATTGAAACTATATGAACTTCAGGATCAGTGTGGTATTAACAGCATTCAGAATTATTCTGAAGCATGAGACTTCTCAATCTAGTCTTGATGCACATCCTAAGCCTGTACTTTACCTTGAGTTTTCAAAGACTGATGGACAGATGCAATGAACTGTTCATTTAATGTCTAGTGTGGAAAGGATAATTTGCACCCTTGGCATGATCATTACTTGATCATTAGTCGCAGGGTCTATTTTATCTTACCTTAGGTTTGAACTGAAAGGCCAGCTAAATCCTGAAACACGAGCAGGCTAACTGTCCTTGAACAAGCATCCTCCTGAGCTCAATTTACTTTGCTCATTTGTGCTTTTATGAAAAGATGGTGGGAATAGACAAATTGCAGCCTGGATACTCATTGGCTATGAGTTTTGAATAACAAAGATATATTCTAAATCCTAAATTAAATAGTTCAAGATAGATAGTTACAGGCTCTACAACACCCTAACTTGTGGTCATTGTGAGCTTAATGCTGAGGTACTAACTCTAAGGTCCTGTAGCCCCATCTCTGAACAACATGACCATAATACTGACTGACTTTGTTCTCCTTCCTAGTGAGGACAAAGGCGCACTCGCCAAGCTTGTCGAAGCCATCAAGACAAACTACAATGATAGATATGAGGAGGTGAGCATCCTATCTAATCTTGACTGTGCCGATCAGACAGCATTTATTTAGTTTTGTTTTACTTGCTCCTATTACTAATCTTATACAGTATTAAGATGATAGTTGTGAAGATCTTTGAATAAATCTGGATGTGGAATTGTCTGGTTTTGCCAGACAAAAGTGCACGATTACCCTTATTCAGACTTCTTACAAATGTCCTTGTTTTCCAGATCCGCCGTCACTGGGGAGGTGGCATCATGGGCCCCAAATCCACAGCCCGCATCACAAAGCTGGAGAAGGCGAAGGCCAAGGAACTGGCCACCAAGCTTGGTTAAACTATCTTGATGTAAAAAAAATAAATGTCCCCTCAAGACTATTGTTGTTGGCTTTGTTTTGTCATGACTCAATTTTTTAAATTATTTTTTCCCTGTAACTAAATTGAAACTGTAGCTTATTCAGTCTAATGGGAAGTAGTACATACCACTTGACTGTCTACCGAGTCAGGATTTATTGTAAGACCAAGGAGAGGTGCAGCTGAAGAGGTTAAACATTGCACTACTTTAATTGTGAATCCTTAGCTGATCCTACAGCTCAGTTTGATTTACTGAGTTAAACAGGAAGTGCATGGTATTGGTGGGGAACACTGGTATAGGTACTGATAACCCAATTGTAAACATGGCTGCTTTCAACCCTTCAAAAAAAAAAAAGTTTAAATATAAGCAAGCCACCTACATTGGGTCTACACCAGATTATGGCATTCAAGTTTGTAACATCAGAAATGTGACGAGTCAAAGGGCACAATTTATTTGTTTATTATGATACAACCATTTCAAGAGAATAATCCAAAATTATTTACATATTTGTCAATAAATGTATGTTCCAAGTTGAGGATAAAAATAAAGCAGTGGTTTATTGATAACCTGGTATCCACGTAATGTCTTCAATTTAACTGTTGGCATTTAACAATTAAATCTTTTTGATAAACTTTGCATACCACATGTAGGAGGTTGCTGCACACAGTCCATACCTAGAACAGACAGTGAGATATTAAAACCAGTGACAAAATGAAGTGAGTTATCAAAGTGCAACAGAATCCAGGTATTCAGGCAATTTCAGATTGAAATGGGTTTTTCCCCCAGTGTCGATTCAAGAACTAACCCACCTACCATGTTATTAAGTACTGCATGTGTTCATTCCTCAGCGTGACTCTGGTCTGTCCACCTATTGGTCCACCAGGAATCGTGCTGGCTGCATGAGAAAATGTTTGCATTTACCTCATCACAACTATAATATACATTGAGGTAGAATTCTTTATACAAAATGATTTAGCAGAATCATATCTCTTCTGCAAACCTCAAATCAACCACTTCACTAATCAGTCAGCTTGTTATATATTAACAGACTACGATGCAGTCAAGTGAAATTGAATCATAGCCTTGGTTATTCTTACCAAAGTCTGCATCGATGAAGATGGGCTGAGCTCCAGTCACGTGCGACATGGCCTCCAGGTCGCGATAATGCCAGCGGTTTCTCTCCACGTCGTTGTTCGGCACAAAGGGTTTGCGGATCTCTGTCAGCCTTACTACTCCAACCACTTCCACCTCACCTTCCATCTACAAGACATTATTGGTAGTGGTGGAGTTTTATACATCAACAAATTAGTAAAACAGTATAACGTAAGCAAAATAAATCAATATAAAATCAGGTTTCTGAAAATGTATTTTCAGTTGTCTGTAAAAAAAAAAAAAAAAAAAAAGCTTGGCAACAGCAATTATAATGTGTTAAGGTGTGGTGCTGATGTGTCATAACCTAAAATACTAAAAGGTGTATGCAGTCCTGTGTTTTCAGCTGTCCCTTTACCTGTCCCTTCATCCTGCTCTCTGGTCTTATCTTCTGCTTGGGGACGTATCCTCTGTTCACCAGGATTGTGATGCTGCAGTGCACGAATTGTGAGGATGTGAGAGATGGATCTATACGGTTTTTAGCTCATTGATACTTGTGATTTTTAGGCTTACACATTAAAAGTCTCACATCAACTAAACGTCTGGATAGTTGATGTTATTTTGCGTCTCACCCAAGGTCGGTACAGTGGAATGGGGTAATGACATTTGCGCCCGTCTCCCCACTGGAAGACAGCCTGCCTGCCTCCCTGGCCTCTTTCTCCGGGTCGACTGGTGAGCGGGGCAGGATATACAGCTCCTGTGAGTGGTCGTAGCGTCCACGCACTCTCACCCTCCTGTATTCCAGGTCATTCAGCTCAAGAGGACTGGGATCCAGAGAGAAACTTGATAAGCACATTTAACACATGTGAATGGGCACATAGACATAGATCTGGGGGGGAAACAAAGGAACGTGTGCAGGATGAATTGCTTCCCCACCAATATTTTTCACCTCAGGTGGTTGACTTTGGTTACAAGCACAAACACCTTTCAAAAACTGAGCCCTAAGTAATTTCAGCAACAAACCAGACTACCATGTTTCAAATTTTAATTGTTTTATGCCTTATTGTATTTCATATTGACCCATAAGTCTCCTCACTCTCATATCTGTATACATTCATGTGTAAATTTCTATTTTTTGTTTCTACCTTGCTGATGAAGTGAGGGGAAACTGAGTTGCATTTAGGGCTACTACTATGCCCATTGTATGTCAGTGTTAATTGGGTATACGTGTGTTACATGTACTTACTCAATAGGAAGAGGTATAGGCTCAGCAGTAGTAAGAGTTCTCAGCTCGGCAATCAGCTGCAATTTCCACTGCCGTCGTTTTACCTGAGTAGAGGCATCTCATAAGTAACGACTGTCATCAGTGAAGTGTATGATTATATTCTGACTGTCTCTCCATCCAACAACAGAGACCTTGTAAAATAATGTCAACACACTAAAGAAACCATACCTGCCATGTGCCAAGGCCGAAGGTGGTGACAGGTATCAGAAGCAGCAACCATTTAAGAAAGGAGTCTTCCCCTTTCTCTGCACTGGCAGCTGTGGAGCTTGACTGTCGCCCGACGTTGATGGACCTGCCTGGAGGTTCAGAAAATATGCCGAGGTAAGGACAGGACATGGTGCAGAGTGTAGATCTGGGGAGGATTTCACCAAGCCGGATATTAACGTTAGCCAGATCACTAAGAAAAGGATGTTACATGCTGGTGGTTCTGATTTGAATCTGTAAAACAAAACTTGGATATTGGGTTCAGGAATACGATTCATACATTTCAGAAGATATTTCACGACTTTTTTTTTTTAATTATCTGGCTAACTTGCTAATCTGCTGCTTTTCTTTCATTAATATGTTGATCACAATAGTGAATATAACGTGTTTACCATCTGCACGTTTGAAGAGAGGCAGCCTGGGAAGGAGAAGAGTCCTCTTGATGTAAATGACATGTGTCTGTAAAAACGAGAGCTAATAGTTAGGGGACAGTGGACATGCTCTTTTTAAAATAAATTACAAAATAAAATCAGCCGATCTCAAAATCTGCAAACTATGCAAGCCATTAAGAAAGTGACATTCACAATAATACAGAGTGAATTTGTTTTGGGATGTAAAAATACTACGACAACTTACGTTCTTCTTTATTGTCGCGAACGCTTTGGTGGAGTACGACAGCAATGATTTCAAAGTGGCCATAACACAAAACACAGAGAGACAGCGATTCAATATAACGACACAACCGGCTACGTAACTGACATGTCTTTAACAACAGGAGGGATGCTTTTGGTGTTACTACTTCCGGTTCACTCCTAAGCCACGCCCCATTATTTTTACCCACGTGTGTATGTAGCTGTGTGATTCTTTAGCAGCAAATTGTGTGTCTTTTTACTTGACTTAGAGAGTTACACATCAAGAAATGGATAGCCTCGCCTCCAGGGACACTTATATTCAAAAACTTGCAAGTAAAGTCTGTGCTCAACATAGTCAAGAACCAAGGAAGAGACCGTTTGGTAAATGTTACATTTTAAACCCTGTTTTTAGTAGCGTGTATCTTTTTTGTGCTCTATGTAGAAACAAGATGATAGTGATTTTCATAGTGTGTTGGGTATGTAGGGTTAAAACTTGATGCGTTCATCTTACACACTTTATAAACAAGCCCTTGACAAGTGGCTAAAGGAGGTGCTACATGGTTTAAACAGTGTTGCTACACTATCCTTGTATGTAGTATTCGACTGTATCCAGTATGTCAAAAGTTAATGAAGGCCATTGAGACTCATATGTCTGCCTGTATTGAAGCCACATATCAGGGGAAAAAATCTTAGACAGACATTTTTTTACACCACCTGTTTTGGCAATTTTTGGTATTTGTATGTGTGTGTGTCACCATCAGTGACTGTCTTTACACTCAGAAACAAGAAGTTTTGCTCCTCTTTTGTAGAAGCAGAAGTGAAACTTAAAATTCATTGGTGTGCTCCAAACATCTTGCGTGTGTTTGTAATGGGGTGTTTTAGACACTTGACACAATTAAGGTGTGTTGTCTGTCCATGTTATTAAGTTTTTACATAGTGTTATTGAGGGTTTCGTTTACCCAGTATAGTTTACTATTGATTCACCTACGTACTTGATTTATATTCTTTGTCTGGATTAACTGCTGGTTGTCCTATAAACTAGCCGTTGTGTAAACTATCCCTCTCCCCACATGAGGATTACCCCAACATGTGTGCACTTGTCTCTGTGTGTAGCTCCTTTTAAGGGTAAAGGTGATACCGGTCCTCCCAAGAAGAAGAACAAATCCAAACAGAAACGGCTTAAAGAAAAGGGCACCAACGAGAAGACACCTACTCCTACACCCCAACAGAAGCCTTCACCTTGTCCAGCAGCATTGAAGGGTCCAGCTGCAGCAAAACTGAATGGGTCCACAGCTAAAATTAATAATGGAGCTACAGCAGATAAAACACAGACACCCAAAGGTACAGGAACTCACCCAAGTTCAGTAATGATCTAATGTGTCCAACAGTCTCACAAGAGAAGAGAGGACTGAGTTTCTATTGATAATGATAGTGGTTTCCTTACATCAAGTCTCATTTGGTGTGTCCTACAATCACCTTTTTTTTTTTGCTCTCAAGGGGGAAATGCTGACTCCAAATTCTCCACAGTAGATATTCTACGCAAGAGACTACATGAAAAGATCGAGGAGTCCAGAGGGCAGGTATGCAATATGTAAAGATGGTGGACTATCAGGAAATTACACAGGTGTTTATTTATACTCTGCAACTGACAACTTATCTGACACTATTTGAATTGTCCTGATGCAGTAAACCCCACCCATCCAGTACTTAAAGCATTTGAAAATGCTAAGAATTATTTGTGTCGTGGAAAAATTTAACTTACACATATATGCACATCTATACATGTGCATATATGGACTACAGATGTACTGACTCTCCCTTGAGAATATACTGTTTCATGCTGTGTGAGTAGAATGGTCTCCTCTCTGTAACCTTTGGGCCATAACGTCACATTCCCAGAGGCCCTTGTCACCGTGGCTCCAGAAAGTCTGTTTATCTATGGATGTTCTGAACGAGGACACAACATATGATGCCTTCACGGTCCTTCTATCTCCTTTTGTGTCAAACTGTTCCAATGTAAGCACATTCTGTCATCCTTCTGACGTCCTAGACTGGTACTTAAAGACCAGTGCAAACCCTCTTTTCTTTGAAGAAATGTATGCTGCCTATGCGCGGTGTACACCTCTTCCTCTCGAGATCCTTTTTTAAATAAATATATATTCAAATAAGACGAACCTCAGACTCAAGAACTTTTCTACATCAATTTGCAAATGCTATTTTATCTTACAAGCCAGTACTGACCTAAAGGGTGGTAGTGTACTTGCAATGAATCTCTCAATACCTCTGTACTATGCTGGTAATGAGCAAGGAAGCACAGACTGGGAGGTCATATGCAGCAAAATAAAATAAAGACCTTGTGCGTGACTAACTATGCTGCACTTCCTTTTTTGTGTTCCTGTCAACCAGAGTTCAATTTTATTGCAAGTTCACTTCAACCTGTGATGGCTTGACTTATGATCCACCTGTGGGGTCAATACAAAAACACAAATTGCCACCACACAGGTTAGGAAAACAGTTGATTTAGTGTATGTTGTGTATGCATACTAATATATGTCTTCTGTCAGGGATGCCAAAAGGATGCATCGTCAGAAGCAGTTCAGGCAAAGCGAGCAAAACGAAAGCTGGAACGGGAACGCAAGAAGAGGAAGAGGAAAGAGCTCAGGATGAAAAAGCTGGCAGAACAAACCGGCGCAGAACAGCAGCAGGAGATCAAACAGGAAGAAGAGCCTGCTCCTGCTGCAACGGCAGGCAGGAGAGACGAGACAGCCATTGTCTTCAACAAGGTGGAGACAGTGGAAGAGGGTTATGTAGACAAAATTGAGAAAAAAAAGGAGAAGAAAAAGAACGTGAAGGGCAAATTAACGCCGCTGACGGGGAAGAACTACAAGCAGCTGCTAAGTCGTGTGGAGGCCCGTAAAGCCAAGCTGGAACATCTGAGGGAGACGGATGAGGGTAAGGCTCGTGAGCTGGAGGAGAAGATGAAGTGGACCAACGTCCTGTACAAGGCTGAGGGGCTCAAGATCAAAGATGATGAAGACATGCTGCGTGCGTCACTGAAGAAGAAGGAGAAGATTCACGCTCAGAAGAAGAAGCGCTGGGACAAGCGAAGCGAGAACGTCGTAGAGAAGATGCAGAAACGGCAGGACAAGCGGCGCAGGAACCTCCAGAAACGCAAGACGGGCAAATTGGAGAAGAAGAAGGACAGGGCGCGGAAGAAGGGCAGAGTGCTGCCTGAGGACTTGAAGAAGGCCGCACTGTAGACTAGGAAGGAGAGGAGGCCATATTGGGTGTTATATGATAGACAACATAAGCAGAGTCTAAATTAAGAGCTCTCTGTGATCTCTGACCCTGACTTTAGTCTTGGGCACAATGTAAATTATGGACATGATTTAAAATGCTATTGTTTTCTTGATTGTATTTTACTCTGTCCTGTCTGTCCAATAAAATAGGACCCTTTAATTAAATTAACCTGAATGCGGGGAATCTCTGATGTCAAATGTGTTGAAATCCTCGCCAAATGTCAGATTTGTTGTACCATCTGCCAAAGAATCCAAGACTATTCTATTGCAAAGCTTATCTTAGTTTATATATCCTATCATTTCTATTCAGTTTGTGCCTAAACTGTGTCTCTGCGCCTCTGAAGCAGTGCAGCGTTGTCAGCGGTGTCTTTCTGGCAGAGCGACTTTACGTAGCTTGCGCCGCCTAGGCAGGAAGTTGAAATGAAAACACAAGGAGGTCAGGAGGAGAAACCACAACCGCTTCCCCAGGCTGACAGAAACTAATAAGAGACTAAATTCTTCATTTTGTAGCAAATCCGAAAAGTAACACGGCTGAAATACGCTTATTTGCCTTTGTTTAAAGGTAAGGTAAAGGTCATATCTATCTTTAAATTTACTATCTCTCAAAATGATTCATGAAGAAATAACAAAGCGTGTGGTTTTTTTTTGCCTATTCGCTACGACCTCCCTGACTGGATGATAAAAACTGCTTCGGTAGATTTGGCTGTAATTTGTCAAAGTGTAATTAAAAACATCGACCATAAGGTGAGTGCTTCTGTCTTAATTATAGTAATGAAAGTGAGGAAACGGACGGTACTACTTGAACGCTACTTTCAAGTAGTACTTGAAAATGTGCTTTGATTTTCTTTCAGATAATGTCACGGCGACTTCATGCACGCAGATTAGATGGCGTCGATAAAAACATTTGGTAAGTGACTGTTGCAGACCGGTTATTTAATCTCGTTCTCGTTAAATTCCCGTGTGCGGGTGAGCAACCAATCACCCAGGCTGGCCCCGCCTCCGTGTTGATTGACAGACGTGGTCCCCGTCAAATCAAATCACATTTATTTGTATCGCCCTTAATCACCGTTACAGTCTCTTAAGGGCTTCACAGTGTCCAACATGTGAAACAATACATGGTTAGTAGTACACAACATCCCCCAGCTTTGGACCCTCACAGAGGACAAGGAAAAACTCCCAAAAAATCTTTTAGGGAAAAATTGGAAGAAACCTCAGGAGGGACTACTCCTACCACAGGGGTGTCCAATCGTGCCATGGAGGGCCGAGCGTATGCAGGTTTTCATTCCAACCAAAGACTACACCAGGTGATTGGATACCTCTGCCCTACCAGGACAGTTGGCCGTGCAATAGATGCCAAGTTTGGGCAAGCAGCGTATACACAATAAAAGTTTATTATGGTGGGACATCCAGAGCTGATGTGGGGCATCACAGCAAATGGCAGCTCATTCATTTTGTGTCCATTGGGCAGAAGTTAGGGGAACGTTGTGTCTGAGTGTTTACTCTACATTGCTGCTGCCAGACACTTGCACACTTGGTTCTTGGTTATGTCACCAATTGTGTAAATACTGGAAGAATAAAATTGTATGTGTCCCATGGTGTTGAGTGTCAGGGGAGTTCAACTCAATCTTATGTTTTATTTCACTCCAAAATGTCTTATAGATTATATTTTGCAGAAAGTATTAAATATGATCCTAACTGTAAAGGGGAGGGGGATTGAAATAACTCAAATGGTGGTACGCCTTTTGCCCCTGAAAAGTCCAAAATGGGAAGTCAGAAGAGTGAACCTCTAGCATTGTTATCTTCAGCGGAGACAGGAAGAGCAGGTGCACAAACGTATGTGGCTAGGAACAAGAAATAGAAACGAAACTTCTAGTAGCCAATTTCTTCCCTTTTAAAAATGTTTGCCCCGTGCCCCTGGAGAACTCTGCATGCAATTGGTAGGACAGGGTGTCATATACAGCTCAATGGGACATAGGCTGATTTTATTGTCCTAGTGAAACGTTAACTCTTGGTAAGCTGATAGTGACATTATTAGTTTAACAAGTTTGTTAAAATGAACAAAGGTCAAACTTAAAATGATATTGCAAACAGCTACTTCTTCTCAAACATGATCCATTGCTGAGCTGTTGCTAAAACCAAAATGCTGCATGTGGCTAGCATAATAGCCTTGCATGAGAGGAGTAGGAGAGGGGGACAAGGAAGAGACAGCAGTTAACATAGTGATGAACAGGCAGAGCTTTCCTGCTTTTAAAAAAAATGACTTAGATGTTTGGAAAGTAGAAAGGAAGACACAGCTCTGGTGGGATTTGGTCCTATGCCAGCAGTTGCACACATGTTTCAAGAGGTGGGGCACTTTCTCATTTGTGATTTTGTTTTGCATTAACAGGGTTGAATTCACACAATTAGCGTCTGACTACAAAGCAGTGAACCTCGGACAGGGATTTCCTGACTTCTCCCCTCCCAACTTCATCCAAGAGGCTTTCTGTAAAGCAGTGAGTGGGGGATGCTCAATGCACCAGTACACCCGTGCTTTTGTAAGTGGGACTAGACCTTCAGACACAATTTATCTTTGTGTGCATTTGTGTGCACGTGCATGCAGAAGAGACCATGAGAGTCACCTTGTCTCGTTTCATTTGCTTCCTCAGGGACACCCCGCTCTTGTAAAAATCCTGGCTAAATTCTTCGGTAGGATTGTGGGACGTGAGATTGAGCCTCTTGAAGACATACTTGTCACAGTTGGAGCTTACCAGGCTCTCTTCTGTACGTTTCAAGCACTGGTTGATGAAGGGGATGAGGTAAGAATCTCAACCCAAGGTCAGGTCAGGTCAACTTTATTTATTTAGAAAGTGCTTTTAATAAAACAGCAGTTATAACATGTTCTACAGTGAAAACATGAAAGCAAAAAAGAACAAGCTGCCTTTTTCAGACCTGGGTCAAATAATGTTCACAAATAATTCTTAATGTTTAATATAGATTTATATTCCCACACTGGGCAGGTAAGGGCATTGATGGGTATACTCTGGCAACCAATAGCAGCAATTATTTTAACTGGTTTTACGTGTGTCTTAATTCTATTCTCTCTATTATATCACTACCTATCTGTCATATTTCATCCATGTTTTTTCCACTATGCTTTTATGTGGGTTTAATTTTTCTAATAAGTCCCCATTTCAAGTTACATAATAACTAAAAACAATAAATGAACTCAGAAATTTGTCTTTCAGGTCATAATTGTTGAGCCGTTCTTTGACTGCTACCAGCCAATGGTGAAGATGGCTGGGGGAAAGGCTGTCTATGTACCGCTGAGGCCAGTGAGTGCTTTTCACTTTTTCCCCCTATTTAAATACATTTAGATATGTAGCTTCCTTGAATGATGTCACAGATTGTCATGGCGGATTGTTGTTTCCTTGGTTAATCCCAGAGAGTTGAGGGCAGCAAGGTCCTGTCAAGCGGGGACTGGGTGCTTTCTGCTGAGGAGCTGGCCAGTAAATTCACCCCACACACAAAAGCCATTGTTATCAACACCCCTAACAACCCGTTAGGCAAGGTGAGACATTGACCAGTGCAGTGTTTCATCCATTGGTTCTCAGTCAGTGAAATGTTGCACAGAGGGTGAGAAAATCAACGTGAAAAGTACATTTACTTTGTTCAAATAATAGAGCGGAATTATTTTCTTGAGGTCATTTCTGACAGCTCACCGTGTTTGCTACTCTTGTGTGGCAGATCAATAATGTTGATCTGGGAGGTCATATGTCTTTGAGCCATTTCCTCAAAACCCATGTCCAATGCAGGTGTACAAGACAGAAGAGCTGCAAATGATCGCTGACCTGTGTATCAAGCACGACGTGGTGTGCGTCAGCGATGAGGTGTACGAGTGGCTCACCTATGATGGAGCCAAGCACGTAAAGATAGGTGAGACACGGCTGGACCTCAGCAAATAAACGCACACAAATACAACCTAACAGAGCAAAAAAAAAAAAAAAACATTAACAAGACTTGGTCTGATTGCGTTATTCGCAGCCAGCCTTCCTGGAATGTGGGAACGGACCATCACTATCGGTAGCGCTGGAAAGACCTTTAGCGCTACAGGGTGGAAGGTAATGCACGCGCGATTTGAGCAATCAAGTAAGGCAATCTGAAATTGTATATATTGTTTCTGATGATTTGTGTTTTGTTTGCAGGTTGGCTGGGCTATTGGTTCTGGGCACATCATGAAACACCTGAAAACCGTCCATCAGAACTCTGTTTACCACTGTGCAACAGCTGCTCAGGTCAATAGATAACTATAGCCCTTACACCAATGTAAGGCTTTGTTTGTTTTTATCACGACAGGGCCCCAAATGAGAAATTTAGTTGCTATATATCTATATAGATATAGATATATAGATATATAGATATATATCTATATATCTATAGATATAGATATATAGGACTAAACAATTATAGCTGTAATGATAATCCTGATTATTTTTTATCACAATTCTTAGTCTTGGTGATTTCTTTTAGATAGATAGATCGCTCTTTATTGTCCCCGAGGGGAAATTGCAGTTATGCAGCAGAACAAAGCAAGAGAGAGAGGCACATATCACTATACAATAAACAAGTTTAAGGATAAAGCTTGTATATATATATATATTTGAAATTATGAAAATAATTTTATTGTGGAACTCAGTTAAAACTTGCCAACAATTGGACCTGCAACTTACTTCAATTATTTTTACTGGGAAACCAGGCATTGGAGTTCAGGGTAAATTTATTTTCCCCCGGCTTTGTCTAATCTGTATCATGTACATATATATATATCATTCCAGTTATACTTTTGAAAGCCTTTTACTTCATCTCTTTTTGTCTTTTCACACATTCCTGCGTGCAACAGGAGGCAGTCGCCCATGGGTTCCAGAGGGAATATGAGCAGTTCGGGACTCCAGAGAGCTACTTCCAGCAGCTGCCTGAGAAGATGCACCACAACAGAAAGAAGCTGGCCTTGTGTCTGGAGAGCGTGGGTTTGCAGCCCATCATGCCAGAGGGAGGCTATTTTATGATAGCGGACATCTCCTCTGTCTGTGAGTACCACTAGTTTGAATGCCTGTCCGTTGAACCCGTATCACTATCACTATCTTACCGCTGTTTTCTATTAAAGGTGTCAGTGAGAGTTCTCTTCCACTCAGTGCTTGTTAGTGTGATAGTGAATCGCTTCATCTTCAGATGTGAAGTTGTCTCCCTATTTCAATGTTTCATTTAATATATCCGTAGCTTTCTTTTTCAACAGCATTTGACTTCAGCGACCCAAGCACTAAGGATGAACCCTACGACTTCAGATTTGCAAAGTGGCTAATTAAAGAGAAGGTAAAACTTCTTGTTGCCCTTTATTTTCAGATGGAAACTAACTAATTCATCCTAAGGCAATAACAACAGTGTTTTACTGTGTTTTGAAGAACGCATATAATGAAACAAAGGTGTTGGGATTAGAGTTTGAATAATAGGTGAAAAGTGCGTTTAGAAGAGGCTGTGGTTCTTTTTCTTGTTTTCCAACATAATTTGACTTTTTTGCTGTTTTCTTCAGGGTTTAGCAACAATCCCTGTCTCAGCATTCTACAGTGAAGAGCACAGCAAGGACTTTGAAAAATACATACGATTCTGTTTTGTCAAGGTAAACTAATCCTAAGGATTATTTGATGATTGTTTATTTCCTACATATATTCATATTTATTTTAAACCCTCTTATTTAATTGTGTCACTCTGTCAGCTCATGTCCTTCTCACTCACACTTGCTCTTTTTTTCCTAAAAGGAGGACTCAACACTGAATGCAGCAGAGGACATCTTGAGAAAGTGGAGTGGCCGAAAGTAAAAGAGCCAGCCATGTGAAGCACTCTGCCCATCCGTCCAAATGTCAAGATAAATCAAATAAAATATCAAATCTGTATCAAATAAAATAAGTTAAATTAATGTGAGCCACATTCATTGTTACTGTGTGTGTACAATGATATATATGGCTAATTACTAAGTAGCAAATGTGATGGAATTGTGAGTATCTTTCTATAGATCATTTATTTTTTACCTTGATTATTTCTTGCACATTTGAATTGCCGAAATCTTTATCCTGTACTCAATGGCGTCAACTAAATTAAAAATGATTAAATGATTAA
Organism: Gephyroberyx darwinii; assembly: GCA_900660455.1. Classification (NCBI taxonomy): domain Eukaryota; kingdom Metazoa; phylum Chordata; class Actinopteri; order Trachichthyiformes; family Trachichthyidae; genus Gephyroberyx; species Gephyroberyx darwinii. The sequence goes on from CABFOQ010024029.1 coordinate 31,945, forward strand.
ATGATGATTACAATTAAATGTTTTTTTTGAAAAACTGGTTTGTTAGTCATTACTTAATTATCTTAAACCAAAAGACAGGCTTAAGTATTTTTCAAAAGATGATATACAAATAAAGATTTACTTGTTTACTACGTGTTGTTTGGTGGATTAGATTTACACCAAAATAAGGAGTGAACCTTAACAAATAAACAGGTCTACTGCATCACGCCTAATGACCCCTCTTGCATTACACCACCTGTAGCACTATGCTGCAATATGTCCGGTGTTAAATTAACTAGTGGGGTGATCTTTGAGTGTGAAGAAAGGGTCTGCACGATATCTACCAGCTTTTTAAATCTCTAGTGAACCTAGGAGTCTAGCACCACCTACTGGCTAGCAGCCCACACAACGTTGGAGCTAGTGAGCATGGCCACCATTAGAGGAACATGAGGGTTGAGCTGAAAGAGTTTCATCAGATTAGAACTACAATGTACTGATATTGTATCTCAGAAATAACCCCGTATAGGCGTTGTTGAGATTATCAGAGTAAATTCTCAAGTAACATTTACATTTTTAGTTTGCTGCTGATCATTAGATTACATATTTTCTTACAATCCAATCAATTCTGCATAAAAGCCATTCTCTAAATTCACAACTGGAAAATGTTCTCCCAGAGATGTCTGTTCCTTACTTTACTTGACTTTACTTTACTGTAACCCTTTATTTCTCCTCTCCTCTCCTAATCACTTTCATCTAAATGAGACACAATATGCACTTCTATTATACAAACTGTCTGTCAGTTAACTCTGAACCAAAGGATTTTGACATCATGTTGATAATAAATCAGTGAGCAGTTTAACTGATAAACTCAACTCACTAGTCCAGAGCACCCCTGACCCTACTCTCTTTAAATTAAAAAACAAACTACATGGTAGGCTACTCTGATTCTGCATTGCTCTCCATTACAAATCATGTCAGCGTTCAGCTCCTGACTGTAGCTAAGTGGGAGATGTAGGAGCTTGTGATCTTAATGGATAAAATGAGAGTTCAATAGTTCATTGTGTTATAATTCACTATAACACAAGTCAGAACCTATCATGCCACTTCTATAAGACATGGCCTTAATAACATCTGAGGGGAAGGACAAATTCAGCGAGAAAAAAGGGATTTATAGGGCATTGTGTTGAAATACTCCTATGAAGTAATGGTCATGTGATAAGAGTCTTGGAAATTCAGTAAACAATAAAACAAATTTAGCTTTTATATACTGAACAAAAAGCGGTCAGGTCTGGCCGCAGCAAAACCCCTGACTTGTGCTTTTACTTTGAAATACGGACGGCGACCTGGAAGTAAATACAGTTCACATGTTGATGCATGTAGAAATGTCTGCCGACAGTAGAGCGAAGAGACCCAAAATTGACTCTTCTCAGGTATTGTAAGACTATTGTATTACATTTTAACGGTTTTGGTGTTTGTTTGTGTTTTGTTTTGTTTTTTAACTCTCATCGCTTTCAATCATGGTTATATTTTTACAGCACGAGGAGAGGGTGGACTGGAGGAGCAAGAAGGCAGAGCGTGAGTAAACATCAGAGTAGCAACACCATACAGCTGGTTAACTGTTAACAACTTCTACGTTTTACATGGGTGGTTTCTGATGACTTGTGGTAACTGTGAAAGTGGCAGAGCCCACAACGTTACATCTGTATTTTATCGCCCACAACGTTACATCTGTATTTTATCGCCCACTTCGCTAAAATACTGTCTCAATGTGTTGAATCCAAGCATGTATGGTGAGAAGTTCAGTCATTCGGTAGGGACAGTGTTTTGTACTTGTCCTGTTTAGACATCAAAGTTTTTTTTGTATAAATCGCGGTTTTCAATGTTAAATATAGCGCTATATTAATACGATGTATTATTATTATTATTATTATTATTATTATAAACATCTATAAACAGTAGTGTAGTATTTCTAAATATTTCTAAAGCACTTTACAAAGGATAAAATGCACACAAAATAAACCGGAAAAGTGATGACAACAAGGCAAAAGAGACAAAAGCTAGGCAAGAGTCATAAAAGGGAGATCAAATACAATAATAAAAGTCAATACATAAAAGCAACTCTCTAAAAGAGATAGATTAATCCAGCCTAAACTCCTTCTGCAGGTCATCATCCTGCAGTCTAGGTGTCCGTCTACAATCTGTTCTACTCTAGGGACCTATCTAAGAAGCCCAGGCTAGATCTGGCTCATATGGGGTTAAAAGCATGAATGGCATTCTCCAGATCACTAAAGGATGAAAACTGCTCAATTGTGGAAATAATTGAGTTGAAAGAAACAAGATTGAACAAATCTCTTAGCCTGCTCAGACAGAGTATCTGATTCATGGTGAGTTGGATGGGCTGAAAAGGCCTATGTAATTTGGTGTATGGCCAAGAGTATGGGAACATAGATATAATGTTGAAAAGATATAATTTACCCAAATGTTTTAATAAGTTTTTATGAAAATTCTCAAAGACAGACAACCACTTATCAACTTATCATACCAAACACAGAAATGTTGATTAAAATTCAGCGGAGCCCATCTATTTAATTGTTAGGTTGGTAAAAGTAGAGGGTTTTTTAATAGGCCTGTTGCAATAATGGTTAAAGCTCAGATACAGCCATTACCAAGTGAAGTAATTAGATACTTTTATAGAATCCACTCAGTTTTCATAATTATATACACCACCACTCTTTCTATCTCTAATTTTCTAACCAATGTTACTGATTTTTCCTCAACCACAGGTAACGAGGCTAAGAAGCGAAAAAAAGAGGCCAAGCTGATTAAACAGCTGGAAAAGCAGAAGCAACTCGAGGACGCCAAGGAGGCCGAACTTCAAAGTCAGAACAACAGAGGTAACCTTGTTATTGCTTCATGGCCCACGTTACCCCCAGAATGAAATGGTGAGTAATCCAGTAACGTGAGATCTGCGTCTTTTAGGTCGTACTTACACGGTGAGCGTGGCCCTGCCTGGCTCCGTCCTGGATAACGCCCAGTCCACAGAGCTCCGTACATACCTGGCTGGACAGATAGCCAGGGCCTGCGTTGTGTTCTGTGTCGATGAGATCGTCGTATTTGATGAACACGATGAAGATGTTAAGTAAGTCCGCACAGAGGTGCAACTTAATTGGTCAACACACCCCAGGATGGTTTTAGGCTTCGGTGCTTGAGTCTTTTCTTGGTTTCGTCCCACAGGAGCGTAGAAGGGGAGTTCAAAGGTGTCGGGAAGAAAGGAAACGCTTGTATTCAGCTTGCCAGAATTCTTCAATACCTGGAGTGTCCACAGTAAGTAGAGACACCCTCATCAAATCAGTATTATCGGCCTATTTTGTCAGATTATGATTATGACCGTTGCCTCTCCCCCTAGGTATCTGCGCAAGTGGTTTTTCCCAAAGCATCAAGATTTACAATACGCTGGTAATTTTGAAATATTCCAAATTAACAACACTGGTATTCTTCACTTTAGATTAGAGCGAGGGACAACGGCTTTGCTTTGAATTCTTACCCTCACTAGTCATTGGTGTTTGTTCTACCAGGTTTGCTCAACCCTGTAGATAGTCCTCACCATATGAGGATCAATGAGAAATCGGAATACCGGGAGGGAATAGTCCTTGACAGGCCCTCCAAACCGGGAAAAGGTTCACTAGTCAATTGTGGAATGAGGAAGGTGAGCATGTGCTGTTTGGGGAGTTCATCCATCTGATACAAAATAATTCTATCAGTGAATGAAGGCCTAACTATGCCTATCTACTCTCCCAGGAGGTTCAGATTGACAAACAGCTGCAGTCTGGACTACGAGTCACAGTACACCTCAATAAGACGCAGAATAAAGGTATTTCTGTCCATCAAAACATAATCTTTGCAACGATTTGGATAAGATGTATGTTTTTGAGTAGGTTGTCGTGGCACTCAATAGATTGCACAGCAATGATGTCTATGTGTCTATCCATCCTTAGAGAGCAAACTATACAAAGGTGTGGTGGTGGCTCCTCATGTGCCCAGGACTGAAGGAGGTCTCTACTGGGGTTATAATGTCCGCCTGGCATCTTGTCTCAGTAGGTCGACCATACCCAAACACACACCCGTTAGTCAAGCTCATGCTTCAGACACATTCTCCAGAGAAGTCTTGGAGCACAACTAGCCAAAAATCTACCCTGTTGTGTCACAGCAAGGACTACATGGGCTTACAGTGAGACTTCAGCCTCTTTTCTGTCTTTTTGTTGATGCAGGCGACGTGTTCACAAAAGGCCCATATAAAGAAGGGTACGACCTGACAGTTGGCACTTCAGAAAGAGGCAGCAACATTGACCAAACAACACTGTCGCCATTCAAGTAAGTCCAGAGGAAGTCGGGGAGAGAGGAACTCAGAAATAGACTTTTTGTACATTGATAGTAGAATGGATATTTTATCATGCTGCACTGTTCATTTAAGATATTCTCTTTGCCTTTTCACCTCTCAGGCATCTTTTGGTAGTTTTTGGAGGTCTGCAGGGATTGGAGGCCAGTGTAGATACTGACCAGAAGCTGGATGTAACTGACCCCAGTGTTTTATTTGACCTTTACCTCAACACTTGCCCTTCCCAGGGCAGCAGGACCATACGCACAGAGGTGAGGAGGACAGATGTTTTTTGGTTGAATCAGGTCTGCAGATAATTTGATCAGTCTATTGTATTTATGATCCCCCCTCCTTTTTTTGTCCACAGGAGGCCATCTTAATTTCCATGGCAGGGCTGAGACAGAAGATCACAGCTGCTTTTTCAGATATTTCTAATGGTTCATCGCAGAATTTGTGATAGAAGAAGCTAAACACAGACTTGCTGGTAGTCGTCTTGCAGGATGAAGAATAGTCTAACTGGCATTTGTCATTAACGTGTTTAGGGCAGATTTATTTTCTATTACCCTGAATGTTACACAGCAGTGTATTATGTGGCATAGCAGACTAAAGTTCATTTTTAGTCTTCATTCTGTTTGTCTTGGGCTCCAAATGACTCTACATATATATTTGTAAATACAAATACATTTGCACACGCTTACATTTCCTTCCTCTTTTTTTTCATATAGACAATGCAGAAGTTTCATGAGCAACAGGAGCTGCACAATATAGACATAAATGATAGATATTGCACTTGTGGGTTAAAGTGTGATATGATAAAAAATCAGAGTCAAAACTTCTTATTTCGGAGTAAAAAGGCGTTAAGCATGTCTGCAGAGATTACCTGCGAAAGAACCATACCTGCCATCATTGACTTCTGAAAACTGGGAGATTTTCCAGTACAATAATTGACCCCCTCAACACACAAATACATACAGAACAGATTCTCTACAGGCCTCCTCCTGGTGTTCTTGTGGGATATGAGAGGGACCACTGTGTCTTTTTGTGGATGTTTGCGTCGTATCAGAATGCCAGTTTCTTCACTGAATATCTAGAGCCTGATTGTGTTCTCAATGTGATACACTGTTCAAAGTTTATTACAATTTTGAAATCATACAAAATGAATAGGCAAAAACCTGATATGCAACGTTTGTTTTTTTTAGGCAGACTGATGGCACAAATAAATCTAACAGGCAACTCAGTGGGAGAAACGATAGCAAGACAGCACAGCAGGCAATGGGGTTATTCTCTCTTAACTGGTCAACATTGACTCTGATGGTTGGCTTTCAAACAGTAAACAACCGACTGATCCCAACTCAAGACTAGTCAAACATAGTGCGTGCACACTGGAGCAGCTCTCCAACAGATGGCTATACCAGAAGATGCTTGCAGATTGATGGCTTGTAAGAGGGACAATAGCTTTAAAAGAAACTGCAACTTTCAGGGGTTTGGATAGAGAATGTGTTAAAATTACATCTTCACTGTGAATCTGATTGGTCGTGCAGTCCTAAGAGCAACACATTAATAGATAACATTACCTTCATACATTCTCAGAACTATTTGAACTCAAGCCGCATGCGCCGGGATGCTATCGAGGTAAAAAGGTTTTAGTTCATGAGGCAACTTTTTAGTCGTCATAGTCTGATTTACAAGAAAACAAAAACACTCCATCTAGTGCAGCCAACTATGAGACTGAAGTACTGATACCTTGAATTTGAGGGTATTTCAATCTGTGAGATAAAGGGACAGAAAATACCTGTGGGTGTTTTAACATGCCCTGGGAAGGATGACGTCATAGTCCATGCCTCTTAAAAATATTTGATGCCAAATAACTCTATCCTTTATATAATATAAATCTGACCACATACTGCAGGCAAGAGGAGCTTATGTACAAAAAAGAGCTTTTTTTTCAATATGGGTGAAAATGCCATCAAACTGAAAGTGACTATCATTTGACATACAAAGACGTTCACATATTTGTGGAGCTCCATTGTAGTTTGTGTCTTTAGATTGAATTGGCATTCTACTAGACCTGGTTTATCATTGTAGCAAGTACCTGTACATATTGGAGAGAAGTCTGTTCAGAGCAACTCAAGACGAGAGCTCAATAGTGTAGTGTAGTGTATTTTATAGGTGCCTTAGCCTCTGTCATATCTCTGTCATATCTCTGTCATATTCGATGCGCTGGCTGATAAAATCCCGCCCTCAACATGGGAAACCAAAGTGCATGTTGAGGACATTTTTAACAAAAACTTTATAAACATGTAAAAATACCTCTTTAAATTCATTTTGTTTCTATTTACAAAAACACTTGTCAGATGGCGGCCACATTTCCATGTGGAATACAGTATTTCAGGAACCTCGCAAAAATGAGATTCAGAATTTTTTGGACACATTTGCAACAGAAAGATCTCCATGATCACTTGTTCCAATAATATGTTTCCAAAAACTTTTCTTTCATCCACGTGGTGATTCCCAAAAACGACTTATCATTCAAAAGAGGGGCACATACAGAAAGGTCATATGAAAATCCTCCAAATCCCTCCAGGATCAATCAAGTGAAATACAATGAAATCCAGTCCATAGCGCTTGTTCGGGCTATTATTATAGTCTTTTCACCAAGTGGGATGAGAGAAGGTGATATTATACTGCTTTGCCCAGCGTGCAAACACCTGTTTCTCAGTAATAAAGCGATGGTGATTGCCTCTCCGTCCTCTCTCATTCTGTAGGTATGTTACACATTCGTCAGACCCCCTGGGCTTGTAGTAGTGATAGGGCATCTTCTTGGGCCCTGATTTTTTTCTAAAAAAAGGATGATTTTAAAATTACTAGTCTATATTCCAAAAATATACAGAGAAAGCAATTGTTGTTGCAGGGGTTAGGTACATGTTGAATGACAGATGAAAGCTTTCTGTCTTACTAGATAGAAAGTTAATAGCTAATAATATAGTTGACAGCTTGGGTTTCCACTATGAGGCCAAACATGGATAGCCAGGGTTTAAATAAAAAAATAATGTCACTCAACATTGCCAGGATTGTTCCTCAGCTTGTTGCCAACAGAGATGTTTACATGTTATAGTTTACAGTGAATGAATAATGTTGTTTAATGTTGAGTCCTGATACACCACACACAGCTCTGTTGTGGGAACATGGCTATTGATTACATAACAAGAAGCCTCGTTGACCCATCATGTTGCATATAATGGGTTAATAAAATGTAGTAAATGCATTTACAACATTATTATTTTGCCATACTCACCCACAGTGACTGGGTGGAACCATCCCGTATACTCTGATATTATCACACATCTCAATAGCGATGACCATGGTGAACCAGCCTGTGCTCAACCAGGACTGAGACTTTTGCCTGAGAGAAATTAAAAAAAAAGGGAAAACACAAGCATTTGTGAAAATGAAAATGAAAGGCTCTCTTTGCATACACACTCAACGCAGCTCACAATGTTTGAGTGGATTTGAATAGATACTACTTTCCTCTTTAAATACCCACCTATCTCGCCCTGTCTCCATCTGAAAAAGGCCGTCGAATTTGCGCATCTTGTTCGGTGTGATAGTGAAGCAAGACAGGTTACTGTAGGTCATACTGACTCTGTGGATCAATCTATACAGGGTTCCTTTGGCATCTTTCCCAATCTTGGTTGGTGGTCCCCAGAAGATGATCACAGGGTTCTTGCCTGTGCGGTTTAGGAACTCATTAGGCCTCCGGACCACCCTGAAGACGCTGGAGTGGGCTACCACCCTCACAGAGGTGTGGTTCCCTACATCAGCCTCATACCCCATGGTGGGGGCGTCGTTCATACGAATCACACACTCTGTACGGTCGATCTCTTCTCCAGCTCGGCTGCCCAGGACGTGGCTAGAGCTTGTCACCAGCGCACAGTCATGGCAATGCAAGGTCATACTCTGGAGAGGATACAATAGAAAACTTTGAAGTAAATGTTTACATGTGCACTAGTTACCCACAGACATAGCAAAATACACATGATCAGTAGTTCTGTAGCAATAAAGTCTAGTGTTTGGCAGAGAGCAAAATAGACTGACAGGCACTTTAAAGCTGCATTAGGCAAGACTTGGGGCTGTAATAGAGAAGAGTGTCCACCCTAAATGAGACACTGGATTTGCCCAGGCTCAGTTTTAGTGTCAGCTATGGTCACTGGTGGGAAAACATCTCTGCCCACAGGAAGGTTTAGGTTTTTTGCCCTTTGGTACACTTTAGTACAAAGCAAACTAGCGTGTTGTGTGCACAAGTCACATTAAATATTTACTGACGAATCAAACGCTCAAAAAGTACAAAGTGCGTTGTTAATGGATACATTTGACTTCCAAACATCTGATTCCCAAGTTCACTCTGCTGATACTCAAATCACACCACATGCAGTCTAGCTTTAAATTAGTCCTTTGACAACACATTTGAACAGGGATGAAGTGACGAGGAAGACATGGTTTCACTAAGAATGACATCATCTCAACTCTTGTAGGCCATTCAAATATATGGATTTCTTTTTTGATTTGCTTAAGTTCCAGCTGTAATGCAGCTGTAGCTGTGTGTGTGTGTGTGTGTGTGTGTGTGTGTGTGTGTGTGTGTGTGTGCATGCATGCGTGCACTATACAGCACCTTGTTTCCATA